>CAUYRH010022384.1:0-23522 GCA_963574655.1 Perodicticus potto
TAGGGGTTAGTTAATTGTGTCTACATTTTTCAAAGTTTTATATTATGTTATTACTATTATAAGTTACAGTGGTATCATTCTGAATGTTTTTAGGCCTTGAAATAAATCCTAAATATTTTTTTCTTTAAAAAAAAAAAAAAAGAAAGAAAGAAGCACAGTGCCAACATTCGACAGCCTTATTAATTCCAATAGCTTACTAACGGAGGTGCCAACTCGCTGCTGAAGCACACGTGGGATGCTCAGACCATCAGTGTCTCCCGTGGCAGGCTGAGATAACTTCCTCTCAAATGGACTTAAGGATGTTCTACTGTGGCATGAGATTTTGCTGCAAGCCTATGTGTGGCAGGAGATGGTTCCAAGGCATTGATCGATTAATAATAATCAAAATATTGGTCACAAGATTCCAGGATTGGAAACTCAAAAAAAAGCAGGAACCTTAGAATAATGGCCTCATTTTATTAGGTATCAACCCTGAAAACTTGTAAACTACAACGAATAAATCTCTCTCTCTTTTTCTTTTTGTAATTTTCAAAATGCTAGAAAGAAATTCACAATATATATCAACATATATTCAGTACAAAAACAGTTTAGATAACAAATGCTACTTAGCGGTAACTATCAGATGCTTAGATGGCAAGATTATAAGAATTAAGGGGGCGGTTTTCTCTTCATATGTTATCAGTTTTCCAAAGTCTCTATTTTCTCAAGAAACTAATCTTTTTTTTTTTTTTCTGAGACAGAGTCTCACTGTGTGGCCCTTGGTAGAGTTCTGTGGCATCACAGCTCACAGCAACCTCAGACTCATCAGCTCAAGCAATTTTGTCTTAGCTTCCCAAGTAGCTGAGATGACAGGAGCCCACCACAATGCCTAGCTAGATTTTTTTCTTTCTTTTTTTTTTTTTTTTGATTTTTTTCTATTTTTAGTAGAGATGGGAGCTCATTCTTGTTCGGGCTGATCTCGAACTCCTGAGCTCAAGCAATCTACCTGCCTTGACCTCTCAGAGTGCTGGGATTACAGGTGTGAGCCGCTGCTCTTGGCCAAGAAACCAATCTTCTTAAAAGAGAAAGATTCAAAAATGAAAATCTGGATCTTCCCTGCTCTTGCTCCGTGCTCTCTACTCCTTCTTGTCTCTTGTTCTCATCTCTTCACCCCACTCTTTTTCCTTTCTCTAATATAAAATAAACTTAGACTTTTATATCCTGAAAAAAAGAAATAAATAAAAATGAAAATCTATTACCTGTAGCTGTTGGGTAATGTGCTCATTATGTCTTTAGATAACCACCGTCTTCATTTTAGTGCTATTGAGTGGAAACAGTAAGAGAAAATACCTTCGTATTCTCGATTGCTGACCTGCTTTATTACTTTTAGCCTTACTCTATAGAAAGTTATGGCTTAATTTTTCAGGAAAGACCTATAAAAGATACTCATCAGCCAGGGGAAATGCATTTTGCTAATGTCTATATGAAGTGACAGAGAAGCACTTCCCAGAGTGCTAGGGAATACTAGAAAAGTGTCTCTTCTGAATTTTTGTATTTTATTTGCTTATTTATTTGACATTTAAAATCGTATGTATTTATTGTGTACAACATGGGGCTTCAAAGTACAACTGCTCCTACCTTGTGATATGGCTATGTCCCAATAAACCCATTGAAAGTTGGAAATGTCATAATTCAAAAATGGTTGTTTTGTAGACACGATGGGATGTGAAAACACAAAACTCAGTATCCTGCCACACTAGCAACATAGCACATGGTAGGCTGTCTATGACTCGTTAACCCTGGAGATTGCACGGCCGACTGGCAGCTGCAGCTCAGCACCACTGCCCAGTGTGATGAGAAAGTATTGTACAGCCCAGCACGAGCCTGGGAATAGAGCAAAATTTAAAGTACAGTCTCTACTAAACAGGCATCACTTTCACACCATCATGAAGTCAAAAAATTGTTAAGTCGAATCATTACAAACTGCAGGCATCATCTGTGTAGATACATTGTGGGAAGGGTAAAGCTAACTATTGATAGTTTAAAAATTTATTACTTCACTTTTTTATCATTTTTGTGATAAGAACATTTAATATCAATTTCTTAGCATTTTTCAAGAATAAAATGTATCATCACAAACTACAATCGCCATACCGTATAATAGATCTCTTGGACTTACTCCTCCCATTGAACTCTAAATCTGTGTCATTGACCAACTTCTTCTCAACCTTTGGTAAACACCATCCTACTCTTTACTTCTATGAGATCAACTGTCTAAGATTCTATATGTGAGTGAGATCGTGTGGTACTCTATTTGACTTTCTCTGCTTGGCTTATTGCAGTTAACATAATTTCCTGCACGTTTGTTCATGTTCTTTCAAATGACAGGATTCTCTTCTTTTATGGCTGAGTGGTATTCCATTGTGTATTAAGACCTTGCATAATAAGGTCCAGGTTTGTTGACATACACTCATCTCTCTATCTCTTTTCCCTCTTATAATATGTAAGAATAGATGCGTTATTACAATCACAAGCTGTTTAGATATATGAACTGATTTCACAGGTTACCATGGGAGGGTTATAATATATTTGGACTTGTGTTTGAGTCGGTGGGAGGTGTCTCCCCTGAACTGAGATGTGAATAGACTTTAGCTATCAAAATAAAAGGAATAAAAGCTGATGACATTGACCTGCATTCTTTAGCCCCAGTCATTGATCAACTGGGAGATTGAAAATGGCCTGTATTATAAAGTGAGTGATTATAATCTTAGTACATTAATATTCTATAGTACACTAAATATTCTATAGTACACCACCCCTAACAAAGGATTTCCAGCACAAAATGTCAGTCACACCACTGTGAAGAAACTCCCATCTATGTAAGAATAAATAAGATTAGTGTCATTTAAATTATTTTTTCATGACCATTATAATGTTTTCATTGATTAAGCTCTCAGAATAAATTATTCTTACCTTATACGTCAAAGTAACTTTGTGTATGTAAGTCGAGACATTCCTTCCTAATTTTTTATAATAAGAGGAAGGGTGAACTCACTCCAGTTATAGTGTCTTGGGTTGGATTCTGCCCAATGAGAATCTTTGAGAAGACAGTAAAGTATTTCCAGTCCTTTATAATAAGAGTTCTATTTCAAACTAGCAATTTTAACCTAAGAATTCAATTCCTTAGCTTTGAAATTTCCATGGATATAGATTGATAAATCAAAACAAGAAAAATGTTTATATCAGCATCAGTAGTAGACAAGTTAGCATTCCACGGACGGACGCTTTGAGGATGTGGGTGCAGATGGACTGAGAGGAAGGATGTATCCACCAGTCAGGGAGTCATCACAGACATACTTGTGGGAAGACAGTAGAAAAGGGCACCCAGACAGGGGGGAGACAGCATGAAAATCTCTGGCAATTGCATCAGAGCCCTGCCCAAGAAACACATCCTCCCCTGTTTCACTCTTACCATCTTGACCAATACATCAACTACTGTACTAGTCAATGTAATTCTAACTGTCATTGTAAGAAGCCCCCAAATCTCAACAGTCTCAGTATCTTGATCCCAAAAGTGCTCAATGGCAGTTCAGTGTTCCCCTTTGGTTCAGCCCCTCTAGGCGACCACAGCAGAAACACCCTCATTTCTCCTCATGTGGTCCCACCATCTTCAAAGACAGACACAGAGTAGCAAGTCCCCTTCCTGTTTCAAGTCCCTATGACTTTCCCTTCCGCCCCTGGTTGGAAGTAGCTCTCTACAGTTAAAGATGATAAAATCGGGCCATACAGATAATCTTTCTGTCTTGATGTCACATGTGTTGTGCCCTCATTTCTCCTCATGTGGTCCCACTGTATTCAAAGACAGACAGAGAGTAGCAAGTCCCCTTCCTATTTCAAGTCCCTATGACTTTCTCTTCTGCCACTGGCCGGAAGTAGCTCTCTACAGTTAAAGATGATACGATCGGGCCACACAGATAATCTTTCTTTCCTAATGTCACACGTGTTGTGCAGTGTAACAGAGACAACGGTGTAATAACACATCATCTTTACAGGGTCCAGAGATAAGGCAAGGACACCTTTACTGAGGCATTTTAGAAATTCTATCTCCCACGGTGGTAAATATGAATAAGATTATTTATTGGTAATACTATTGTGAGGCCTGCATAAAATAATATATGTACAGAATCTGGCAAATAATGTATATTTAGACTTCTTATAAATGATGATAACATTGCCATTACTATACTAGGCCACTAAAATTATTGTATACTGAAATTCTGTGTGGCACAGATTTACTCTGTTTCTTTCACAGAATTGTTATATATAAATCCTTTACTTGACAAACTCTCATTAAGATTATTAGCATTGCTTTTCTTCTCTGTCTTTCTCGCTCTCTCTTTGTTTTTTAGCTTTGGGAACATACTCTCAAAATACTAAAATGGCATAGCATCTCTTGGTCAGCTCCTGAATTATAGCATATCCACACTTTCTTGTTGAAAATGCTTCACTAACGTCCTCAGTCTAATGAGTGCCATTAGTTCAGTTAAATCAAGTATTAAAAACTATGTCTTATTTAGGAGCAAGCCTTATGTACAATGATAACGGCATAGTCTTTGACAATTTGGTTCATTGCAAGGAATATTTTACTCTACCAATAATATAAGTAAAGTGAACTACAGTTTTCAACATTTAACTTATATCAACTCCTTTGTGATTCGTAAGAGTCAAGAGAATCACTATGACCAATATTAAGGTCTTTGTCTCTCTCTCTTTTCTTTTTTTTTTTCTTTCCTTTTCAGACAGGGTCTTGCTCTGTCCCCATGCTGGTGTGCAATCACAGCTCACTGTAACCCTGAATCCTGGGCTTAAGTGATCCTGCCACCTCACCTCAATCTCCTGAGTAGGTAGGACCACAGGCACGTGCTCCCACACACGGCTTATTTACTGACTTATTTATTTGTAGAGATAAGTTTCATTATGTTGCTTAGGCTGCTCTTGAACGCCTGATCTCAAGTGATCCTCCCATCTCAGGTTCCCAAAGTGCTCCTGTTATAGGTATGAGTTATGGTGCCTGGTCAATGTCTTCTTTTTAAAATAAAAAATCTGGAAATTTTTGCCCAAGGTCTCCTAGAAGTATTCTTATAGGTTAATGGCAATATTTTACCTTCATAAACTAAGAAGATACAAGGAACGAATAGTATCAAAATAAAGATCTTTCACATACCTTCCTTCAAATGTTTGATTACTTAGCAACCATAATAGTAGTATCAACAACAAAAACTCACTTAAATAATAAGAGTGTACAAGTATATTGTGTTTACATTGAGAGATTTATAGCGTCACCAGTTGGATAGGTCAGAACAAACATACATACGTGAAATTAAGACCTATGATGTTTTTGTGCTTTGCATAAAAGTAGAGCCTTGCATCATAAGAAACATAAAATAAGAAATATGTCTCAAACTCTTACATAAAATATATATTTTTTAATTTTCACTAATTTGATTATTCAAATTGTTATTTCAATTTTCTAATTTAATAGATGACAAATTTCCTTTATACCTAGGACAAACAAAAAACATGAACTCTACAATCTAAAATGTGTAAAATGATGGGAAAGGAAAATCAGTGAATTAAGAACAGGTTAAAAAAAGAAAAAGAATGAATACTGTGCTGCTATGTAACCAATTGACTCCCTTTTCCCTAATATAAAACTGATACTTTAATTTATATTTTCGTCAAAAAACTAAGGTAATAGTCAATAATCTGAAGTTCAGAGAAAGATAATTAAACAATCTCTATCATTTTTAGAAATGTAAATAATTCGATAATAAATGCATCTTTAAGTGGATCCTGTGTGAAACATGGGACTCGGATGCTGGGGTGGAGTCCCGTGCTCTGCCATTGCCCTCACTGATGCCACCCCTCATCCCACTCTGAGAAATACTAAGGGGAAAAATTATGCCATGACTCTCAAAAGTATTCAGTATCATGTAAGAGATAAGGTACATTAATGCTACAAAATATTGTCTTAAAAAGAGTTATACATTTAACAAAAAACCTGGGGTATATATACTAAGCTTTAAGGCTCATCCTGTGGGAGGAGCTTCCATTTCACTGAAGGATCAATTTCGTCATCAAAATTATCCAACTCCTGCTCCTTGGAGAGTTCCAGGAAAACCTGTAGCGGAAAAGAAAAATTAAAGGAGAGGGATGTCAAGCTATCTTCTACAGCTCCAAGTGAGTACAAACAGTATGCACATACACAGAAATACTTATATTCCATGGAAATATATAAATATAAAATATAAATAAAAATATAGAAATATAAAATATAAATATAGAAATATAAAAATATAAATACTTATATTCCACTACCAGTGACCCACCTGCTCCAGGGTGGACTGTGAGAGGCTGTACTCTTCCAGGTTGAAGTTCTGTTTAACTGCATTGGAATGAACATGCATTAGGAGTTTTGTATGTATAAATTTTGGGTATATATATGTATATATCAAAAACTTAAATTAAAAATTTAAAAAAAATTTACATTTTTTTTCATTCAAGGAAGTTTACCAAGTCATGTGAAAAATATCCAAATATATCTTAAAAAATAAGGTATTCCTGCCCCAGATTCCTCTACCTTAACTACAGCCTTGCTCCTGCTTAGATCTGGAACTAGATAAAATTCCCCACTGTCACTACTTCTATTCAACAAAGTGCTGGAAGTCATAGCTGGAGCAATCAGATAGGGATAGGATAGTGGTAACCAAATGGGGACAGATGAAGACAAATTATTACTCTTTAATGATGATATAATCTTATACCTAGAAAACCCCAAAGATTCTGCCAAGAAACTTCTGGAATTGATGAATAAATTAATCAGAGTCTCAGGTTACAAAATCTATATTCATAAATCAATAGCATTCCTAGACACCACCAACAGTGAAGCTGAGAATCAAATCAAAGCCTTGATAACTTATAATACACCTAGGAATATGTTTGACCATGGAAATAAAAGACCTCTATAGGAAGAACTATGAATCGCTGAGAAAGGAAACTGCAGAGGATGTAAACAAATGGAAAAAAAACATTATGCTCACAGATCAGCAGAATCAACATTATTAAAATGTCTGTACTACCCAAAGTGATCTACAGATTCAATGCAATCCCTATTAAAATACCAATGTCATTTTTTTGCAGATCTAGAAAAAATAATTCTCCACTTTGTATGGAACCATAAAAGAGCCCAAATAGCCAAAGCAACTGTAAACAAAAAGGCCAAATCAGGAGGCATCACTTTACCAACTTCAAACTATATTACAAGGTTACAGGAACCCAAACAGCCAGGTACTGGCACAAAACAGAGACATAGACCAATGGACAAGAACAGAGACCCCAGATATAAAACCATCCTCATATTACCATCTGATCTTTGACAAAGCAGACAATAACATACAATGAGGAAAAGAATCCCTAGTCAATAACTGGCACTGGGAAAATCAGACAGCCACATGTAGAAGACTGAAACAGGATCCACACCTTTCACCACTCACAGAAATTAGCTAAAGATGGATAATAGACTTAAACCTAAGACATGAAACCATAAGAATTCTAGAAGAAAATCCTGGAAAACTCTTACAGACATTTACCTAGGCAAGGAATTTATAAAGAAGACTTCAAAAGCAATTATAACAACAAAAATTAACAAATGGGAACAATCAATACAGTGACTAAACACCATATAGAATGGGAAAAATATTTGCATGTTATAACATCTACTAAAGGGCTGATAACCTGAACCTATAAAGAACTCAAGCAAATCAGCAAGAAAAAAACAAAAAACAAACAACTCCACAAAAACATGGGCCATAGACATGAATAGAAGCTTTTCAAAAGAAGATAGACTAATGGCCAATAAACATATGGAAAAAATACTCAATGTCTCCAATCATTAGGGAAATGCAAATCAAAACCACAACCAGATATGACCCAACTCCAGTCAGAATAGCTTTTATCAAAAAATCCCCAAACAACAGATTCTGGCATAAATCAGAGAGAAAGGAACTCTAATACACTGCTGGTGGGACTGCAAACTAGTACAACCTCTATGGAAAGTCATAAGGAGTCACCGCATAGAACTAAAAGTAGACCTAACATTTGAGCCAGCAATCCCAGTGTTGGGTATTTACCCAGGGGACAAGTCATTTTATCAAAGAGCCACCTACACTCAAATGTTTATTGCACCACGAGTCACAATTGCAAAAATGGAGCATCAACAGAAGTGCCCATTGATATATTAGTAAATTAATAGAATTCGGTACATGTGTGCCACGTAGTACTCACTCAGCCATTAAAAAAACAAATAGTGAACTGGCACCTTCTGTAACAACCGGGATGGAACTGGAGACCATTCTTCTAAGTGAAGTATGGCAAGAACAAAAAACGAATACCACATGGACTCACTATTAAACAGTGACTAATTGATCAAAACCCACATGCACATTTGGTAGTAAAACTTAAGAGAAAGCAAGCAGGTGGGATGTGGGACTAGGGAAGGGGCAAGTTCAACCCTAACACATACAGTGGCACTATCAGGGTGATGGACACACTTACAACTTTGACTCACACTGGACAAGAGAGAGTTTCATGTAACAAAAGCATTGTACTCCTGTAATATTCTAAAATTAAAAACAAATTAAAAGAAAAATAGTGGGACACATTATTCTTAGTAAAGCATCACAAGAATGGAGAAGCATGAATCCTATGTATTCCATTTTGATATGAGGACAATTAATGACACGGTGGGGTGGGGAAAGTAAGAGCAGAGAGAGGGAAGGAGGGAGGGGGATGGGGTCTCAGTGTGTGACACATCTTGTACCCTCAATGAATCCCCAACAATAAAAAAAAAGAAAAAGAAATCAAATATGATAATATTGAAACAATATGAAAAGGGTGTAGATTAGTGTTGCCTAGGACGGGAAGAAGATGGGGTGAAAGGTTTTTTTCATGGTGATGAAAATATTCTTAAATTGGTTATGGTGATAAATGCACAACTCTGCGAATATAATAAAATTCCTAAAATTATACACTTTAGCACACAAAAGCTATTTTTTTAAAAAAAAGATACAGTATACTTAGATTAAATATGGAAAAGCAAATGCACCAAGTAGTCACACAACAGAATGGAAACACTGTCCCATTTTCCTAGATGTTTGCAGAGACACCACAAGACCAGAAAATAACATGAGAAGTTCCAGAACACCTGTGCAGGATAAGCTAAGAGATGGCACCTTGGTACTTTCACTGCTGGAAAATCATGTGCCCCCGCCCACCTGCCCTCACTGTCCCCTGCCCCACTCTCTACCCCAGAGGCTGACATGAGTCCTGTCTCTTGCTGGGTTCCACCAATGGCAAGCCCAGCAGGAGGGGGAGAGGAGTAGGGAGGTCACAGCGTTAACTCCTTCCCTCCCTCCCTGACACCAGCTGTGTGCTGATTGAAGGTCACTGCTCCTCTCCAGGTGGGTAGTTCCACACGACTCTACTCCCATGTTCAGGGCACTGCTTCCTTGCGTAGCCCCTTTGGACCTGAGGATGCTGACAGTCTTGCTGTTTCCAGTCCTGGGTAATTGCACTGTCCCTTGTACCTTTGTAAATATTCCCTTGATAAACAAAATTTCCTCTAGTTGTCCTAGTCTGAGTTTACCATCTGATACCAATTTGGGCTATGACTGAAACCCCCAACATGTCAATACATAAGAGGAGGGAAATAATGAATAGAAAGGTGATACTGGAAAGCAAAGATGTCTTTGGACAGTGTCAGACGACAGTGGCATTTTCTTCATTCTCACCATGGACAAGGGCACTGGCCCCTGTCTGGTGTCTATGAACATGTGACGATGAAATACGACAAGTGACCGACTGCCCTGCACATTTAGGGTTCAGAAAAGCAAAGATGCTTGTGTGTTTCTCATGGACTTCGAAGGAGAGGTGCCTTGAGAGGATTACCAGGAAGGACAAGGGTCTCAAGGAAGGGTCCTATGGAAGGACGAAGGGGAAATGCTTCCCAGGAAGCAGCAGTCAGAGGTTACAGATGGGAGGGAGAGGGAGCCCTCAAGGACCCACAGAAGCACCCAGTGAAAGAAACGGCCAGCACCTGCATTTCTACACAGCAGGCCCTGACGCTGTGTTACCGCTGCAGGGACCAAGTCGAGCTTCCCTGCCCTATCGTCTCCTCACCTTCCCTTACACTCTGCCTTGGAGAGGCCCCGCACAGTAGCTTGTGAGTCAAGGAGAGAATGAAATAAGAGAAAAGAGAAAACTGACCATCCCTCCATCTAGCTACAGGTCTCAGCTACGAGGCAAGTCCAACCTGGAAGGGGCAGGCGAGTCTTATTGGAGTTTGCATCACCCAAGGTGTAGGTGGTGAGGAAGGAGGAGTCTACACAGCAAAGCCCAGGAACTGTCACGCCGTGAGCATTCAGCCTGCGCCACGCTGGCCTTGCTCATTCATTCCCCGTACTACAGCTGAGTATGGAACCAAGTCCAAGAACATTTGGAGGAAAGATGCTGCTCACGCGCCACATGCCACACTTTGTGTCACCCTCACAAGATGGGGCAGGAAACTGTGATAAAAAGGTGGGATTTTTGCCTCTGGGAACCTCAATTTTAGAAAATTAAACACAGCAGAAGCAATTGAGGGGGGAGGGACATCTCTAAAAGCAGAAACATTAGGAGGCTTTTCAGAAAAGGCTCCATTGTGTTCCAGGGAGGTGGCCTTCCTGGAACATCACCCTCCCTGCCCCAAATCCATTATAAAATGTTCCCTGTTGATCCCACTGTGGGAACCTTTCCCACAGGAATGATGGGAAAAAGGCCACTGGGCCAAAAGGTCATGGTGGTCAGCGTGGAAACTGGCCATGTGGCCCACAGAGTGAGGCTGACCAGCAGGATGAGAAGAGGGAAAGAAAACCCACCAGGTTGACTCCAACCCTGTCTCAGGAGAAGTCGCTTTAAAAACGGGGAAGGCCGAGGGTTCTGCTGAAGGGACGTGGGGAGCCAGAGAGTGCAGCTCAAGAGGAGGGGAGAGGTTCCACACGAACACGACAGACAGACACGGAGCCCAGACAGATGGATGCAAAGACCCGGGTCCAAGGGCCGAACTGGGAGTCGCAGGTCAGATGCCCGGACAGGGAAGAGCCTCCTCATCTGGATCTATCGCCAGGGACAAGCCGAGTTCATCTCCTTCTGTCTGGGTGAATTTGTGGATCTCCTGCCCCGAGTGTCTGTGGTCTCTGTCCCCAGAGCCTGCGTCAGCTCCAGCAGGGCTTCTCAACCTCGGCACTAAGGGCGTCTGTAGATCCCTCTTCTGGCGGGGCTGACCTGTGCACTGTGCCATGTTTAGGGCCATCCCTGCCTCTGCCCACTACACGCCAGTTGTGTCCCCCGACCCCCAGCCGTGAGAGCCAAAAATAATCCCAGACATCACCCCTCCTGAGGACCAGCAGATTTGGACTCAGCCGTTTCCCACAGTCTGTTCTCTAAACAGCCGCTCTTACCCATCTCTAATTTGAAGAAAGCCTGTGATAAAGGCCGCACGTCCCCAACAGGCAACTTGTAGACCACCAGGGAGGAGCATCTGGGGAGAGAACGGGGTGAGGCTGCACTCTGGGCTTCCAGGTCGCGACCCCTAGGGCGCACCTCTAAACAGGGGCAACACCTGCTCATCAGTTGGTTTAAATGCGCCCCTCTGTGGTGGGGACACCGAGAGCAGAGGCTCTTTGATGACAAGAACTCAGTCTGCTCAGAGGGGACTAGAGGACAAAGCGGAGAAAATCACAGAGGGTCCTCCTTAAGAAGGGAAGAGGCAAGATCCTGACCCTTCTCCTCACGAGAAGAGAAGAGCGTTTATGTGAAAAGAACTCGGGTCCGTCCCTCTTTCTCCCACTCTGAACCTCACACGCCCTGCTGGTAATAATAAAAGTGCTGAGATTCCCCCACTGAGTTTTGACTGATGCCTGGGACCCCGCACGGGCTCTAGATGGGTGATCTCCTTTAATGGAGGACGGTTTTCCTTCTAGAAAGGACCTCTGAGCCGAACTGCCTGCGTGTCCCCTCCTGTACCTGGCACTCTGTGGAACCCCCATGAACACTCATTCCCTTGTAAGAGTCAGGGGCAGGTCAGCTCTCTGTTCTCTTACTTCCCGCCTGTGGTGCCCTTTGGATTGAATTTTCTCTGACAATTGAAATACTCAACAATTACCAAAGAATTCACCTGCCCCCCGAAAAAAAAGAGAGAGAGAAGATAAAGCTTTTCTTTCCATCACCATAGGAGAAACACAAACCCAGTTGAAACAAAAGGACACGTGTGCTCACCTGTCCTGCCGAGCAGCCTGGGGGAAAAGCCTCAGAATCTCTGCGTGGAGGGGCTCCACCTGTGCGGGGGTCTTCACCTTCATCACCAGCAGGTAATCTTTGCCGAATTTGCTCTTCAGGTGTTGGATGGAACCGACGCACCTGGAGGCAGGAGGAGGGTGAGGTCAGGTGAGAAAAGGCGGAGTCTGCGGCTGGGGATGCCCATTCTCTGAAGCCCTGGAAGGGCACGCAGAGCAGCGGCCAGCCCAGCTCCGCCCAGGGGGTGGCCTTGTGCAGGGACTGTCCTTCCTTCAGAGCTCACAGCCCGGGGCCCAGTGTGGGCTGGGACAGGCGCTCACCTCAGCCTTCCCGACATCATGATGGCCACTCGGTCACACACGGCCTCGGCCTCGGCCATGTAGTGGGTGGTCAGGAGGGCGCCCCTGTCCGTGTTCCTGCACAGGGCCCGGATCACCTGCCTGGAGGTGGGTCGAGGGAAATGTTAGCTAGTGGGAACGTTGAAGGTTTTGTGGAACTTTCGAAAGGAGGTTTCCACTGACACACACATGATACAAGAAGTGAGATTAGACACAGAAGGGGGTTTTGAACAGGCATGGAAACGACCAGACTGTCCGAGTGTGGACTTGAGAAAATGGTTGGGGCTGAACAGGGAGAAGGATATTGTTTAGAAAAACTCTCAGCTCAGGGATATTTAGGAGAAGGCAGTGAGAAGAAAGACTGAAAATGAGGGGAACTTACTAAAATACATGATAATCAAGTAATACACCCTTCAGGTACCAAATGACAGGATTCAGGAGGACTTGGAATGTTTCTTTATTTCTACTGTAAGAATTGTGTATCAGACAATGGTATAGAAAATTCTAAATTTTACTAAGAGATTGATTTGACTGAGCATAAAAATGTTCCATGCAGACCTAAGAGACCTAAGAAAAAACAAAATTCCTAGAATGGATGTACGGTTGAGAGAACGTATCTTTTCCTGCTCAGTAAAGACTGGTTGTGGTGGGACATTAGGTCATTTTTTCTCTCAATCTTGCCCTTCCTGCCGCCCTGGTGGTCTTTCCCTTTCTAGGTAAAGGACGACCTTGCAGGCCGTTGTCAGAGGATATAATCCGAGCAGAGGTCACTCGTGGTATCTGCTCACCACATCTGCTGCTGCCCCTCGGGGTCCATCCCTGTGGACGGCTCGTCCAGCAGCACCACCGGCGGGTCCCCCAGGACGCTCAGGGCGAAGCACAGCTGGAAGGGGAGGAAGCGCCCGTCAGGGTCCGTCTGGGGGGCACCGAGTACCCCCCGAGCCTCGAGCCTACCTTTCTCTTTACTCCCTCCGGTAAGGTTTCCACGGGGGCCTTCAGCTGCTCCTGCAGCTGGAACGCGCCGGCCAACCTGGGGGGCACAGAGCGAGTCGCCGAGGGACCCCGCGCCCCGGGACTGAGTGTGGGGAAGGAACTCAGCGGGGACGTTGCGGGGAACAGTCTGGGCACTGACGCCACTAATCCCCCCTGGTGTCCCTGAGGAGCCTTTCCTGGTCACCTCTTTAATCACTTATCTCCACAGTAAGAATGACCCTTTCCTCTCCGGGAAGAAAGCAACAGAAAACAGGTCTGAGCTGAAGTTAGGGACGGCCACGTCTTCCCCCACCAGTTCGGGGCCACCGGTTACAACCTGCCCCCCTTAATCTCTCGTGAACATCCTGCCTGTGACTCCGGCAGGAGAGAGTGGAGCGTCCCCGTCCCCTGCACGCACCGTGAGACGGCGACCTCCGCGTCCCCTCTCCTCAGCCCTTTCACTGCGGCGTGGGCCTCCAGGTGCTCCCCGGCCGTCAGGCTGGGCCACAGCGCGTTCTCCTGCGGACAGCACCCCAGGACGCCTAGGGGGGCCCCTCCGCTGCTCCCCTTCAATAGCACCTGCACGAAATAAGCTCATTCTCAGAGCCTGTCCAGAGCTCTGTGTGCGCCCGTGCACGCGTCCTTGACGGCCTCTTCCTGTAGACAGGTGCCAAGTGTCCAAAAGCCAATAACTAACCCCTCAGCTCCGGGGAAAGACGCAGACGGGAACGTGGGGGGCAGATAGTCCGCGGTGCTGCATCCGCTGTACTTTACACTATTCCCAATGCCCGCACCGTGGTGGATCCGCCTGCCCGCCTGACTGTCCGCTGTTTCCCTTCACTCACTGATCCGGACACTCAGAGGGACAGACACTACTGAGGAGTCTTTCCCAAGGTAAACGGGAATGATTATAGGATCCATCCACAGCAAGGAGGCAGCTCTCCGCAGGGTCAGTCCTCCCCCAGGGGAGATTCAACCATGTCTGGACACACTCGGTTGTCATGATTGGGGGGTGCGCACTAGTGGGGAGCCTGCGACTGGCATCGCGGGAGTGGGGGCCAGGACCAGGCTAGACACCCCAAGGTGCAGGGGATGGCCCCAACACAGAAAGGATCCCCCACACTGTCTAGAGCTTCAGCACTGTGTGTGGCCCGTGGGGACCTGTAAACACATGACAGCATTTATTAATCATGCGACAGACACCGGGCTGTACAATCAACACCTCGTGTGCACTCAGCACTCGCTGTCTGCAGAATCCAAGCTTTTCATGCATTTTGGATTACATTATCCTCTTACCCAAGCCCTACGTGTGCTAGATGTGTTTTTTATCACTGATATTTTTACATGTGAGGAAACTAACACACACATGGATCAGGAAACTCTCACAAAGTCCATATGGGAAATCTGAGGCTTAAAACTTAACCCTCAGCATCCAAGCCCTTGACCCAAGTGCTATATGGTTTTCCCAATAAAAGGAGGGGAGACCTAGTCATCCCTGCCTCATGGAGCCGTCATTCTGCAGAAACAGAAAATAAATCAGGAAGCTGTGAGAGATCCGAGGACAGCCTCTGCTTCCTGCTTTAGAGGAAATAGATCTGCTAACCAGGAACAGAGAGGGCTGAGGTTATCTAATAACAAGGCAGGGAAACGTTTGGGGGGCGGTGGGAGCTACAGTGATGAGGGGCCGGCTGAGCACATGGGGGCAGGGCAAGGGCACTATGACCCAGGAAGAGCAAACCCAGAGGTCCCCAGGTGGAAGGGACCTGAGGCCACAGGAGCAGGGGAGGGCTGTGAGGTGCTGGCCAGGTCCACGTTAGGCCGGTCTGCTGCTGCCATGGTGCAGATCTGGGATCAATTCTCAGAGACAGGTTGTAAGCGGGAGGGTGACAGGACCCCAGGAGCGTCATGTGAGGACTGCTGAGGCTGCTGTGTGAGGCAAGAGTGGACGTGGGAAGAGACTTGGGAGACCTCTGCAGCCGTCAAGGCCGCCGGGCAGCCGCTCCCCTGACGTCAGGGCAAGGGCGAGGGTCGGTAGCATTTCCCCTTCACAGGTGCAGTCCGTTGACCACTGTCCTTTATTTTTCCCACCGTGGCCTAGCCCTAGACTCACCAGCAAAGGGTATTTGTATATTATTGTAGCTTCTGCTTCGGAATTTAAGCAGTTTTTTCTCACCTCTGATCACTGTTGTTTTAATAAATCCCAAATCTTTTCTCACTAGGCCAGCACCACTGTTGTGCTTCAGGAACCTGTGTGTACCTGCAATAATATTAACTACTTTCTGCTGCTCTGTCGTTCCACGACATCAGTTGGGCCAGAACATGGCTCAGTAATTGTAAGGAAGTTCCTGTTGTAAATGTTCTGTGTAAAGACCTGTGACATTTTACCTGCCCATGGACTCAGATCATAACACTAGTGACATTTAATCCTTGATTACAGCACATAGGTGACGAGCAGTTACTAAACAGGAAGACTCATGACTCTGCACGCACATGAGCGGCTTCTGTCAGGGGTTTCTGTGGGGTGCTGGCTTAGGCCGCTCAGTTCTGACACTGCTTGGTTGCTAAGAGTCAGCAAAGCAAAGACCTATGACCTTTTAATGAATCTATTTTTCACTCATTAAAGAGCATGGCATAGGTTAAATGTAACCCTTCTTAGCAACCAACTATTAAGGAAGAGAAATTTTTAATCAATCAATCTTCATTAATGCATCTCACTAACTGATTAAGGATTCTCTACCCAGTTTTAGGATCGCCATTAAGATCCCTGGTGTAACGTTTGCCCCAGGCGGCATCAGTGACCATCTTTCCATGTGTTTCACTGACCTGCCCTGCGGTTGGTTTTGTGTCTCCAGAGATCATCTTAATCACTGTGCTCTTCCCTGCTCCATTGTGTCCTAACAACCCTATAACTTCACCTGAAAGAAAGAGGTATGCTCAGAAATACGCAAATAATTACAATGAAAAGAAAAGCAAATACACTGGAGGACTCATTATCCATCAAGCAGTATGTGAAAGGTGCCCTGTCCATCATTCCACTCATTCTTCACACACACACACACACCCCTGAGTGTCTTCACGAGCTTCACTTTATAGTTGAGGATGCTAAGGCTTAAAGAGGATGAACAATTCACCTAGAGACACGCAGCCCCAAGAGGTTGAGCTGGAATTTGAAATTAATTTCTATTTCAAAGCCTGTCACACTTGATCACACAATGTGCTATTTGTTGGGAATGAAGACGCATTACTAGGTCTCAGAGGGATCCTTCTTTGCAGTATTCTCTGTTGTGAAATTGTTACTTAAACATTGACACTATCTTCCCTAAAAGAAAGACCCCCCTCTTTTGTCATTGTTGCTTTGCTTGTATGGTATCTGTCAACAGATGTCCCACAGATCGGGACTCTTAGTCCCTTTGCAAGACCTAATCTTCAGAGCTCAGGATTGTTCTGCTAACAGACCCACTGTTTCCAACCTTTTTTGACACAGAGAGAGACATTCCTTGTGGCGATTTTTTTCTTCCCTTTGGAAAAGCAATTTTTCTTTTTGCCTGTGTATTCCTTCCGTAGGCAGCTGGCAACGATGACTGGTTTCTGTAGAGACACGTAAGCAATAATGGGGCTGTATTCTCACCTTGAATGGAGAGCGTGCCCCGTACTCTCCTCACCAGACCTTTCCCCAAACCAGATCAGAAATCAAACTGGTTCTTTCCCCAGACACCGCAATTTTTCAAGCAAACTCTCCCAGCCTTTATTCCTGCACAGAAAGATCATTTACACCACATCCTGTGATTTGTTCTTGCCCTTATCCAGCCAGCAGGAATAGAGACATTTACTGAAAAGAAAATAGATTTGGTAATACACACCCTCACACACACAAACACGCAAACACACACAGTCACCTCAAAAGAATGTGCGTTTCATTCATTCTCAACTCCCTCTGAGTTGCTTCGCAGTAAGTTTTACTTGGGTTATAAGAGTCAGAAATGTCACTCAGGTACTGTACTGTTTCACTGTACTTATCAAAACCGACCCTGAACAATAAATTTACAATTAATGTCTGTGTCTGTGTGTTTCCTTTGTCCCCTGGCCTTCTTGGGCACCGCATAGCCACTGAAGTCGGGTCACGAGCTCTGTGTGTAAGAATGAGAGAACTTCAAGTGATTTTCATATATTAAGATTAGAGCATTGGTCCCTTTATCTGACAGAAAAGAATACTGGACGGGCTTCTTGGTGACCTCTACCTCATCCGGGTCTGTGACTGTCACAGCGTTTGCTGTCCTGGTTCTTTCCATCTGAACATCTTCATCCTCTGCTTCAGGTTCTTCCGGGTTTGGGAAAAACTCACTGCTTCTTGGAGAAATTCTAAAATTGAAACAGTGTGATAATGACATCATGTCAAGTTGAAAAACTTGTAGCAAAAATAATGAATTTTCTATAAACTTTGTTATTAATAATGTGAATGGTTTCACTATGAGCACAACACAATCTCTGTCCTGGTATGTGGCACCATCTGAGTCAAATGGTGTTACTCTGACATTATCTTTGCCTTTATCCTAAATTGATTTCTCTTGTGAGGATAGTCATTACTTTTCCAAAGAACAAAAGTGATGTCCACCGTCTGGCAAAAGGTTTCGAAGCAAGGTTCCCTGAGGAGGTCAAGGAACTGTAATTTTGATGAAGCCATTTTAAAGTTCTGAAGGCTTTATGAGAACCAGTGCACATATCAAAATTTTTATTATGTTTGACAGATGGGTACTCTTCCACAGATAAGCTACATTTTTCAACTAAGATTTATTTTTCAAAGATACCTTCACTTAGAGAATAGTTTACTGAAGGCAAGAGTGGAAAGAGAGAGACCAGGTATGGATCTCTTACAATACTCCAGGTAAGAGATGGTAAAAACTCAGACAAAGATGTAGCCATGAATTTGGGACAAACCAAACAGATGGGGAAACATTTAGAGTCTAAAGGACACACATGCATATTGAAAGCACAAAGAGACAAAGAAAGTAGAATCAAAAATGCTGCCTAGTTAGGTGGATCCTGCTGCAATAATGTAATCTATTAAGAGACAAGGACCAGGCAGCGCCTGTGGCTCAAGGAGTAGGGTGCTGGCACCATATACCAGAGGTGGTGGGTTCAAACCCAGCCCCAGCCAAAAACTGCAAAAAAAAAAAAAATAAATAAAGAGAGACAAGGACCGATTGGATGAAGGAGGCAGTTATATTTCAGATGCGTGATTATTCAGGTCATTTTTAAACATTCAAGTGCAGTTGTAAGTGAATTGTTGGGGGTATACATCTCTAGCTCAGGGGAGAGGGCAGACCTGGAGATGTGCTTACACACCCACACACAGTAGATTTTTGATAGAAATAATATTATCTTAGCGTAATTAGAAATTTGGGAGAGTAATAGCAATCTTCCATTCTGCTTAGTACGAATGTTAATATAAGTTCTAAAATTTACTCAAAAGGGTTTTTAAAATATAATAATAGGTACGATACCCATACTTACAATTAAGAAGAAAAATGACCAAATGCCACTATTTTTTCTCCCATTTCAAAAAATGAATGAAATCACATATGTCAAGAAAACAAGAGATGAGGCATAGCCAATACTGCATAGGATCTGAAAACAGAAATATCAAGGTTGGTAAGGTTAATACAATTTAGAAAAGTATTCATACTTACCCTTCAACTTTCCCAAACTGTGCTATAGCTCAGATAACTTGAAGTTCTTTGAATTAAGATAAATAACGTTACTGTGTTCATGAAAAAATAATCTAATAAGATCTCTTTTTAACTCTTTCCACTTACATGAATCAACATGTTTTGAATTATAAATGTAATCTCTCCTGGGTGGAAGATGTAATCCATTATCTGCATTAGAAGGAGGATCAGGAAGTACAGCAGAACATCCACCAGTGCCTGTCCACACCAGTAAGCAGAGGTGAGGAGGCCTGAAACCCGCAGCTGGGAATGAGCTTTTATCTGGTAAAGAATAGAAAAAGCACCAAAAGGTTCTGAAAAGTTACAGTTTGGGAAATTGCAGATATATCATCATTAAAGCATTCATTTTTGCCATATGCCTTTTACAAATATTACTCTAATTTAGTACATGACACTGCCACATGCCACAGAGGCATTAATAATATTACAAACCTTGTCATGACTTCATTGTCTAAAGAGAAAACGCACCAGTATAACTAGCTAATGTCTTATCATAAAATAACTGGGCATTGTAAGTAAAGACATGTGTTCTTTTCTTTCCAAGGTTAGACTTACCTTTGACATGAAGATTTGCAATTGCACAAGGTTATACAGAAATAAGTTTACCATTTCTTGTAAGATTCTTAAAATGTGTGCTAAATAGGAACAGTTCATTTATAATTGACATTTTATTTTGAGTCTAAGAAATGGTCATATAACCAGGCAATTTTATTTTTTAAAAAATCTCTTTGGGTTGGCATGACCAAAACCTCTAAATTGTTGCACTGTTCTCATTGTCTTGAAGGAAATCAGATTCCTTACTATGATGTTGTGAAAACTGATATATGGGGGCGGTGCCTTTGGCTCAGTGAGTAGGGCGCCAGCCCCATATACCGAGAGTGGTGGGTTCAAACCCAGCCCCAGCCAAACTGCAAGAACAACAAAAAAAAATAGCCAGGTGTTGTGGCAGGCACCTGTGGTCCCAGCTACTTGGGAGGCTGAGGCAGGAGAATCACCTAAAACCAAGAGCTGGAGATTGCTGTGAGCTGTGAGGCCACAGCACTGTACCGAGGGTGATAAAGTGAGACTCTGTCTCTAAAAAAAAAAAAAAAGAAAAGAAAACCGGTATATGTATTCTGATATTGTGACCCAAGTTGTTACACCGATTGTCATAACTTGAAGTCTTACAATATAACTTGGACTACTTTAACAGGTAAGTGGAAAAGCAATTATTTTTTTAAATCCAAGACTGAGTTTATATAAAGGAATTTGTTAGGAAATAAAAATTTTAATTCAGGCAAATAATTCTGGAAAGGAGGCAGAACAGAGGATGACAGTGAGGACGTGTTAGACAGTGTGATGTCTGCTACCTGATAATTGACTTAATGCTTATTTATAAAGTATATGACACGTGGCTGGGTTTGTGTTTGTAATAGGGACCTTACAGATGGGAATAAAGGCTATAAACAAATAAACATCATGATAGCAACAAAATTAAAATTGTGTAAGTGCTAAGAAGAGTTCAGAGTCATCTGAGAACCTTTCAAAGGGAAATGGATTGTAATTAGGGGGTCAGGTCAGAGAAGGTTTCCCTGGGAAGGGGTGTATGGGGTGGGGTCTGGGCAGGGATAGGAATCTTCCCGGTGACAGGCAGAGAGGGCAGCAGGAGAGAAGGACCTTCAGTGGGTAGAGGTTGATGTTTTGGGAAAACTGGGCAGAAACGAGTGTGGCTGTAGGATGGTTATCAAGGTGGCAGTGGCATCAGATCAAGGTGGAGAGACACCCACAGGTGAAGATCATCTATGGGTTTTCAGGGTACAGTGGGGATTTCGTTCCTCCTCCTTCATATGATGAGAACCTCCTGAAGGGATTAGACAGGGAGCCAACACGGTCAGCTCTGTGCTCCTAAGATGTTGTTACTCTGTCACTGTGTGGAGAACGGAGATGGCCGAGGACCAACCCTGGACACCTGGGCATCAAGCACCAGCATCCGTGTGGAGGTGACTGTACGCCAAGGCTGGCTCCAGGTGATTCCCAGGTACTATTCCACCGCAGCCTCACAGAAACCCATTGCTAGTAGGTGAAACTATGATGTCTACCTTGTAGGTCAGGGGTCCTCAAACTATGGCCCACGGGCCACGTGCGGCCCGCCGAGGACATTTATCCAGCCCGCCAGGTGTTTTTGCCTCCGCTGCCTGTCCTGTTTAGCAGCAGACTCATCCCCAGCCCACAAAATCTGTTAGCGGCAAAACCATTGGTTGCATTCCCAAACAAAACATGCGTGGATTCACTAGAAAA
The DNA here is from genome assembly GCA_963574655.1 of Perodicticus potto. Taxonomy (NCBI): domain Eukaryota; kingdom Metazoa; phylum Chordata; class Mammalia; order Primates; family Lorisidae; genus Perodicticus; species Perodicticus potto. The sequence continues at coordinate 21,683 of CAUYRH010022384.1, forward strand.
GTTGCAAAAGGAGTTCCAATTTAGATTTAAAGAGCTTCATCTCCATGAACAGGACATACAGCTTTTCCATAACCCATTTTCTATTGACATTGAAAATGTGGAGGTCAGTCCCTGAAGTTGCCGCCCAGCTGCCCCTCTGCCATTTGCTCTGGTGCCACCTCAGGCCGCATTTCCTACAGGCGGGAGCCAGGTGTTGATGGGTGCGGCAGGGGCAGCTGAGCATTCCTGCGGCTTGGCTCCTGCTCTGCACAGGGCGGCCACTTTCCAGCTTCTCCATGGGCCTGGCCTGCGGCGCCCGGATGCTCTAAGAACGTTTCCACTATTGCCCAGAGGACACATGCAGTGGGATCTAGAATTCCTGGAGAATTGCCTTTGTGAGAAGCTGGAAGTATTTCTTTAAATTCTGTCTCTTAGTTTTTCAAAGAAACATTAAGAAACCATCGAGTAGGCTCGGCGCCTGTGGCTCAACAGGCTAAGGCGCCAACCATGTACACCTGAGCTGGCAGGTTCGAATCCATCCTGGGTTGCCAAACAACAATGACGGCTGCAACCAAAAAATGGCTGGGCGTTGTGGCAGGTGCCTGTAGTCCTAGCTACTTGGGAGGTGGAGGCAGGAGACTCGCTTGAGCCCAGGAATTGGAGGTTGCTGTGAGCTGTGATTCCACGGAACTCTATCCAGGGTGACAGCTTGAGACTCTGTCTCAAAAAAAAAAAAAGAAAAGAAAAGAAACCATCTATTAGGGTGCCAGCCCCAAATACTGAAGGTGATGGGTTCAAACCCAGCCTTGCCAAACTGCAAAACAGAAAAATAGCTGGGCTTTGTTGCAGGCGCCTATAGTTCCAGCTACTTGGGAGGCTGAGGCAAAAGAATCACCTAAGCCCAAGAGTTGGAGGTTGCTGTGAGCTATATGAAGCCACGGCACTCTACCAAGGGCAACAAAGTGAGACTCTGTCTCTACAAAAAAAAAAAAAAGAAAAGAAAGAAACCATGAGTTTGACTGCCACTTGCCTGATGAAGGTTTTACTGCCAAGGACATTCTGGACCAAAAAATCAATGAAGTTTCCTCTGCTGATGATAAAGATGCCTTCTATGTAGCAGACCTCAGAGATGTTCTGAAGAAACACCGAAGAGGGCTAAAAACTCTTCCTAGTGTCATTCCCTTTTATGCAGTCAAATGTAATGACCGTAGAGCCATTGTGAAGACCCTTGCTGCCATTGGGACAGGATTTGACTGTGCTAGCAAGACTGAAGTACAATTGGTGCAAAGTCTCAGGGTGCCTCCAGAGACGATTATCTATGCAAATCCTTGTAAACAAGTGTCTCAAATTAAGTACCCTGCCAATAATGGGGTCCAGATGATGACTTTTGACAGTGAAGTCAAGTTGATGAATGTTGCCAGAGCAAATCCAAAAGCCAAGTTGGTTTTACGGATTGCCACTGATGATTCCAAAGCAGTCTGTTGACTCAGTGTTAAATTTGGTGCCACACTCAAAACCAGCAGACTTCTTTTGAAATGGGTAAAAGAGTTAAATATTGATGTCATTGGTGTCAGTGTCCACATAGGAAGTGGCTGTACTGATCCTGAGACCTCCATGCAGTCAATTTCTGATGCCCTCTGTATCTTTGACATGGGAGGTGAGGTTGGTTTCAGCATGTACCTGCTTGATATTCATGGTGGCTCTGAGGATATGAAGCTTAAATTTGAAGAGATCACTGGTGTTATCAACCCAGCATTGGAAAAGTACTTTCCATCAGATTCTGGAGTGAGAATCATAGCTGAGCCAGGCAGATATTATGTTGCATCAGCCTTCACACTTGCAGTTAATATCATTGCCAAAA
>CAUYRH010022386.1:0-32361 GCA_963574655.1 Perodicticus potto
CTTGGTAGAGTGCTGTGCAGTCACAGCTCACAGCAACCTCCAGCTTCTGGGCTTAGGTGATTCTCTTGCCTCAGCCTCCCGAGTAGCTGGGACTACAGGCGCCTGCCACAACACCCGGCTATTTTTTGATGCAGTTTGGCCAGGGCCGGGTTTGAACCCGCCACCCTCGGTATATGGGTCTGGCGCCCTACTCGCTGAGCCACAGGCACCACCCCAATTACTAGATTATTAACAAACCCATTTTGTGGTCCATGAATCTCAAGATTAATAATATCCACATGAAATATGAGTATATGTATTAGCTGTGTTCTCCTCTTTAAAAAGCTTTTTTATAGTAATAATATGAGAATGGGTTTTTTTTTGTTTTTTTGTAGACAGAGTCTCACTTTATCACCCTTGGTAGAGTGCTGTGGAGTCAAAGCTCACAGCAACCTCCAACTCCTGGACTTAGGTGATTCCCTTGCCTCAGCCTCCTGAGTAGCTGGGACTACAGGCGCCTGCCACAACGCCCAGCTATTTTTTGTTGCAGTTTGGCTGGGGCAGGGTTTGAACCCTCTACCCAAGGTATATGGGGCCGGCGCCCTACTCACTGAGCCACAGGCGCCGCCTATAATATGAGAATGTTTAACATGAAAGCAAATAATAAAAACTACTCAATGTATTTGTACACAGTGGAGCTTCATACCACAAAAAATAAAAATAGACATTTAAAATGTTATTTGAAACAACTACATAGTAAATCTTCAAGTTTGTAAATACCAATTTTTCTTGTTCAGTGAAATGCTATGAAGACCTTATTCCTATGTGACTCCTCCCTTTTTCTCAACACTTCCTTCAGTCACCGTTCAACATCTTTAAGGACCTCTACAAACCTCGACTCTGTCCATCTGTGTGTACATCTCATTCTTACTGCCCTCATGCCTCATGTAAGGGCCTACGCCGCAGTCCTCTTGCTGTTAGTCTTCACAATACAGCCTACATATGGCTACCAGATTAAATTTATTAAAGCCCATCTCTGATCACAGAATCTCAGAACATATTAGGATTATAAAACATCTCCCAGGTGAAACATGATTCTGTGATTTCTGTGATTTTTCTTGGAAACAATGCAACTATGAGCAGAAGATCAGAATACTTACTAAGACCCTTTCCTTAATTTCTTATTTCTAGGTTTAAAATCAAGAAGGATCAAGTTACAGGCTGAGTCTGCCTGTTTGGAAATGTTTGGAACTGGAAGTGTTTCAGATTTTAGAATTTTGGATTAGGGATACTCAACCTGCAATCACTGGTCTGCATCACACAGTAAGGCAGTAATTCTTAACCATGAGTGTGCAGTGAAATCCTTGGAGGTCCTGTTAAAACACAGATTGGTAGGGCGGTGCCAAAAAGAGTAAGGCGCTGGCCCCATATACCGGAGGTGGTGGGTTCAAACCTGGCCCCGGCCAAAAAGTGCAACAGAACAAAACAAAACACAGATTGGCAGGTTCCATTCCAGAGTTTCCAGTGCTGTGGGTTTGAAGTGAGTCCTGAGAATCTGTATATGTTTAATAAGCTCCCAGGTGATACAGACACTGCTTGTCTGAGGATGACACTTGGAGAACCACAGCTATAAGGCAACCATGTTCTTTTATGTAATGTTTGTTGGGCAACAGTTACACGTAGATAATCTATGACAAATCAATTGCTTAATCCAGTTAGCATACTTTAAAAAAATCTTTTAGGTATTATAAATGCAGTTTATTAGTCATCAATTATCTTCAAACACAATTAGCACAGAAAAACCTTAAAGTCATAGCTATCTAATTTGGAAATACATCAGGGATTATTATTGGGGGTGAAGGCTACATATTTATCTTCCTTATTATGTATATAATCATCATGAGTAATTTGCCTATTCAAGTGGTATTTGTTTAGCATCCTGAACTTAGACGCTAAGAAAAAATTAGAAATAAAAAATGTATTATGTAAGTTAAGGAAGGAATTGTATTTTCCCTTCAGTTACTAAATTATAAAACTCAAGCTGAGTTTTGTGAGAGAAGACATATAAACATAAATTAAAAAGTACTGTGATGAGTACAGCAAGGAACTAGAAAAATAACAAAGCATTGGTGGATGAAAAGAAACACAAGGTCTCCCTAGAAGAAGTGCTGTCAGGGCTAAATTTTGAAAGATGAATGAGAATACATCAGAGGAGACCTGGGGAACAAATAGGATTAAGTCTTGATGGTTTATTTGAACATGAATATGCAGTTCAATAGCACTGGTATGTAAAGTATGAGAACAGCGTTCTGGGAAATACAGTTGTAGGAGAAGGTATGAGCCACTTCAGGAAGAACGTGTTCTGCCATGTTAAAAAGCACACATTTAATCTGTAGACTGGTGGTTTTGGATCTTAGGGACCAATACAAAATGCCTGGTTTGACATAGATTGTCAGCTTTCTATTTTGCCAAGTATGAACATTAAAAAAAATTTAAATTATTATCTAATGTTATACTTATTTCACTAAATTAATCAGAAAGAAAAACAAGGTATTCATAAAGTTCATATGAAATTTACTATGTTAAATGTTTTAAACTGCATGCAAACTTTATGCCCACCTTGTACACAAACACATGAATAAATAAAAAAATAGCAAACTCTCTCTCCGGACTTTTCTTTCATCAAGGGCCCATTAATACTTTGTCAGATATCAACAAAGCATCCTTACTTAGCTGGTGCAGCTGGAGAGCCCCGAGAGGATGTAAGGAAGGGAAGGACATTGCCAAAAGTGTATTTTAAAGCAAGAACTCCTGTTAATAGTAGAGTACACCAATTTTAAAACTAGAAGCAACTGAAAATAAAGAACCCAGACAAAAATTTATTCCAGCTATCTAGGCAATAAAAAAGGGATAAGGCTGAAATTCAGAAAGCAGTAGTGGGGGTGGAGAAATGAGAACAGAGACAACATTTGGAGGTACACCCAAGAGTGGTTAGTATCTTTGTATCTGAAGGTTGTAAAAGGAAGAGTGATTTTAGCTTGGGTGGCAAAGTTTGCTCATATACAACAGAGTGCGCTCCTTCTTAAATGGGAGAAATTAGGTCTGGAGGGAGCAGAGACATCAGTGCGAGGCAGGCTGAATTTGAAGAGTATGTTATCTGGGTATGGAAGCCTGTGGGATAACAGTGTGAGGTACCAACATACAGAAGGTAAGAGTGAGGGTGTGGATGACATCACTGCTCACGGAGTGAAAAGAGAAGAGGATTCAAGGACTTGAATCTTTCACTCAATAAACGTTTCCTGGGCACCTGTTATGCGCCAGGTGACTCTTCCAGGTGTTGCACATAGAGCAGATAGTTCATAAGGCAGGAACAGCACAATTGGGCTTACATTTTGAAAGGATCCCTCTGGCTGCTTTGTTGAGAACAGACTGTGAGGGCAAGGGGAGAAAGGAGTATGGATATGATAATCTGCTAGAAATGGCAGTGGCTAGCTCGGTACCTGTATCTCAGTTGTTAGGGCGCCAGCCACATACACCGAGGCAGGCAGGTTCAAATCTGGCCTGGGCCTGCTAAACAATAAAAAAAAACAGCAGGGCGTTGTGGCGGGCACCTATAGTCCCAGTTGCTTGGGAGGCTGAGGCAAAAGAATCACTTAAGCCCAAGAGTTAGAGGTTGCTGAGAGCTGTGAGGTCGCCGCACTCTACCCAGGGCAACATAGTGAGACTCTGTCTCAAAAAAAAAACAAAACAAAACAAACCTGAAAGGGCAGTGGGTTGGACCAGGGAGATATTGCAGTAAGGAAGTGTTCACAGGGCTCACAATGCAAACATATTTGAAGGTATAGCTGAGAGAATGTGCCGAAGGACAGATGTGAAGCCTGAGCAAAATAAAGCAATTAAGGATGTACTACAAGGTTTTAGGAACAACAAACGGGAAAGTTCCAGCTGACATTTAGTGAGAAAGAAAAGATGCAGGAGGAGGTTTGGAGAAGAAGAGCAAAAGCTTAGTGTCTAACACATTCAAACTGAGATTCCTAGTTGATACCTAAGTGGATGTGTCACACAGATGGTCAGGAGAAAAGTTCAGGAGGGAGATAGAATTGAAGATTAGAGGTCCAGAGAACACCACTATCTGAGGGGAGGATAAAGGAGGAGGTGAAAGAAACTAAGAAAGAACAAACAGAACTAGGAGAGAGTGCCCTCAGGGAAAGAGGAAGCAGCTTCAATGACCACGTGACCAGTGGGTACAAATGTATCAGAAAAGCCAAGTTAAGTACAAACTTGACAATTTCCTTGACTAGGAAGAATAAAACCTCTTTCTCTGACACAGGAGAGGAAGAAGGAAAAATGAGGGAGACAAGCACAGAGGTGTATGGAAGAAGCTGAAAAGGTCACTTCCAGGGGCCTCCATTTGCTCTGTGAAAGAAATAAAAAGGTTAAGAGTGAGCAAGACCTCAGAGGGTATACAGGCACGGTGTCTGAGAAAAAGGAAAATGTCTAAAATTCCTGCTAAAATTTTAGAAGGAAGAGGATGTTGAATGGATGTTGAAGGCCTGAAAAATACTAAAAACATAAATGTTTATAAAGTATGTTGTGACACAAAATACATATTCATTTATTCTTCTATTCAGCATATAGCTATTGAATACCTACTATGTCAATGCACCATTCTCAGTCCTGGGAAAAGAAGAGAGAAGTGGCAAGGCCTCTATTCTGGTCTACAAAGACAGACATAAAAAGTGCACAGCTAAACACATGGCAAATAGCGGTTAAGTGTCACAAAGAAACTCCTGCGACTTGGAATGAGCATGGTGGGAGGGGATACTTGGAGATAATGTGGTCCTATCCCTTTGGGAAGGCAGTCCCTATGCTGAGACCCAAATGTTGAGGAGGAGCCAGTTAGGCTAAGACCTGGAGGAATGTGTGGATTCCTACACTCACCTGCATGATTATGTGACTTTCTGAACAAGAGCCAGCTTCTCAGACATGAGGCCAGAGAAGGGGACTTGCAGGACTGAGGGATCACCGTGGGTTGATTGGTGTAAGTAGAGGCAGATGCTATCAAGGCTAAGAGAGGCTAAACTGCTGAATAAGTCAGGGTGAGGCTGGAATTGAAGACAAAGAGGCTGGAGGGAACATAGGATGGGTGCCAGGTAAATCTATCAAGTTTTATGAATATCCCCATCTCACTGCATTTCAGTTATCATTACAAATCACTAATACTGTTTTAGAAGGATCTGTCTAAAGTACTGGGTGCAGATACTTTAACAGTAATCAATAACTGGAATAAAAATGTAAGTTAAGTGAATAGGATCCAAGTTATACAGACTTCTAGGAACACTTCATTCATGGTACCATTCATATTCACTATAGTTTCTAAGCTATATGTGAGTATTCAAAGAAACTTGAGACTTCTATAGTATATGTAGGACTTACTTTATCAATATCTTCCTCTTCGTCTTCCTCTTCCTCCTCCTCAGAAAAGTCAAGAAGTTTCTTTGCGAGCAACGGATGCCACTGAAGACACTTTCGTTTTGGTCGCTTTCCAGCCCCTTCTCCTTCTGCTGAATGATCTTTATTTCTATTACTGCCTTTCATTACTGTGACCTGTAGTGGGAGGCAGGGGAAGAAACAAGATCAAAGTAAATTTGATTAAAATTAGTTTATTTAGCTCCCTCAGCTTTAATTAGATTATAATTTTAATAGCTAAACTATCTACCAGTTCAGACATTTGCTGGGCTCAGTGAGAATTTTAAGTATATAATCAAACACTCATTTCAGTGGGCTAAACTCAGCTAATAGCATTTGCCTTTTGTGAAATCTACTTCCTTCCACTCCATAACTTCAGAACTAAAAACCCAAATAAGCTTTAGGATGGTTACCCATGACTTTCACCTGTCCATACGTACTCAGGGTAGCACTTCTGTGTCCCAGGAGAGGCACCTGAAGGACGTCTGCTAAGGGAGCACATCACAGGGTCGCCCTTCACATGCTCTCTGATGGCTCTCATTTTATGATTAACAATTTATAGGAATTTTGTGTTCTACAGCATGATAAATCTATGCTTGTAATATTATTAAATGAGTGACTTGTAAAAATCAAACATTTTGGACTTAAAACTATTTCATAAGATGACATACGTTTTTCAAAAACTCTATGTGCTGCCTCCAAGAACACACTACACACACACACTACACACACACAGTAGGTCACTTAGCAGGATGAGCACCCTCCGTGTCCATCCGTGACAAAACAAAGCAGAAACACCTTCACTTCTCTATTATACATGCATAGGAACCTGGCAAAAAATTTTTGCTCCCTTGGATTTATTAATTTTTTTAAAGGGCTTACAAATATATAAGTAACAGCAAAGCTATGAATGTGACAAAATCTTTTTTAAAAGCCCCAGAGCAATATATGTTCGTATTATACCGGTTAGAACAGCACAACATGAAGCTTCCTCTCTACATCATTCTCAGCCCCACCGTCTAGAGATAAAACTACATGTCACTTTCTTACATTCTTTCTTTCTTTTATTTCTTATTTGTCCAAAGTAATAATATACAAATTACTGTTTATATGTACGCATGAAAAAAAACCACAGCTAAATGTCATCAATTTAAATGTAGCATGAATGGTGACAACTACAAACAAGGCAGGTGCTGAAATCTCCAGGTAGTGGCCTTTTTGCTCAGAACACATTTACATTGATCCAATGCCTGCGAAGTGATGCCATTAAACTTCTAATGCCATTATTAAAACTGAAGCTGGGATCAATGAACATTAGAAACAAGATTTCCCTAGTCCTCAAGTCTGAGAAAATATAGCATAGCTAAATCTGTATGTCTTCCTTGATTATTTCTGGATTGGGGATCATGCTTAGATCTTTCTTACTTTGAAACCAAAAAATATTCACTTACACTGTTTTCCTAGAACTTGCCTGACTTTATCTTAAATATTTGAATAGTTCATCAATCTGGAATTCTTTTTGATAAAAGGAGATAAGGTTTTTTTTTCTCAACTAGCTAGCCAACTGTACCAACACCATTTATTAAAAAAGCCAACTTTTCATCATTTCTTTGGAATAACACTTTTCTCCCACATGTATAAGTCTATTTCTGGATTCTCTCTGTTAATAATCACCTCCCTCCAACTGCCTGCACATTCTTTGCCCAGTTTCAGTGTCCTTAGTAATTACGTCATTTTACACCTTTTTAATATGCAAATATATCAGTAAACATAGCCATTTAAAATTTTTAAGTTATGTGTACCATGCTCTTCTCTGTAGGCCAAAGCACCTTGATTATTCTCATTTAAATAATGCAATATGCAAAATATGAATGAGGTACAATTTGATCAGTTCATTGATAGATTATTTCTTGTGCAGTAATAAAAATCCCCATTTTGATAAAAGTCCTTACTAATTCATTAAAAGCTATGCACAGCCACCACCACCACCACAACACACACATACATACACACACACACACACAAAATCCATTCCTGTGGCGATCGTAGAAAGAAACTTATACTAAGTATCTAAAGCAATTACTGACTCCTGCGGATCCTTCAGGAATAGAAGTTATTGAAAACTAAATGGAATTAGTTATCTGGTGTGTTTTTAATAAAGGAATTAAGATTTCTTGTGAACTGAAAGACCATTAACAATTCTCATTCAATCTACAAATAAAACTTGGCATAGGCAACACGATTTCCAAAAATACCAATGCTATACAGAGAGAAGACAAAACCATTTTGTGGCTTATAAATCACTTCAGGATGAGATACTTGAGTAGTAATTAAGCCCACACTTGGGGCCCAGTAGTTTATGAGATAACACATTTTTTAAAATAGTTAAATAAATCAGTGGGAAACTGCAAGTCAGGCAGCTTCTACCAAGTGGAGAGGGAGGGTAAAGTAATTGCCAGTGCTTGGAGGAAAACATATCTTTAGGTACAAGACTTAATTTTGTGTGAATTATGTATCTACGTGAGCGTGTGTGCGTGTACACGTACAGCTCTGTGTATACATATATCATTTCAAAATTCAAAGAGAACACAGAATCAAGAATCAAATTAATGGGCAGTATACGTGGCTCTTAGTTTCAAAATAATCACATTCTTTCTTCCCAATTCTTTCCATACAATGGAAACGCTACTTTGGATACAATGTCTTTTCTGATTCTTCAGAAACTAATCTCTACTTACCCAGAAATGCGTTAAGGAAGACTCTGCATTGTTAGGTAGGTGCTACATTTTTCCTTGACACATAATTATTTGGGTACATCCTACCTCCCCTGCTAGACCTTTTTTTGGTGGTCCAACTTGTTCTTGATATATTCAGAGAGATCCTGGCACACCAGACCATCACAATCACTTAGTTGGAAGGGTTGCCACAAGCAACCATACAAACTTCTGTGCTAAACAGCGGCGATGAATCACTGTTTTTATACACAATGGCTTCAAATTTAACCATCATTGCTCTCATTTCCCAGAATTCAGATACCCTTTCTTGGGGGGCAGGGGGGAAAAGGGCTGAAAAACCATAAGTCTGCTATGTAGATCAAGGTGGCATGGATTACGTGAGAACCACTAGCTACCTGGACTTAGGGAGAAATAGGGTTGGCAATAGCCACAGGGCCTGTAACAAAGCAGGTACATTTTTAGCATGAACAGAATAGGACTAAATGAGTAAGTGAACTGGAGATAGTATACTTCAGATGAAATAATCAAGAAAAGTATACTGTAGCTGATGAAATAGCTGTGAATAGATGAATAACTGTGAAATACTATTAGATATTTAAACTATAAACTGGGCACTAATAACTTATAGTTATTATTTAATTCCCTATGGATCTATTTTTAAAGTATTAGAAAAAGGCAAAACAGTAAAGGGAAGTGAAGGTCCCCATTATCACTTATAAAGGTGTGAGAAAGTGAGAGAAAAGGATGGGGGGGGAAATTGAAAAAAAAGTGAGAAAGACAAGGGCAAAGAAAGCGTAATTCTGATACACCGCTACCACTCATCTAACTTTCACAATGAGGAGGAGGAAAAATTGTTAATTTCTGACAGTGACACAGGACTAATCTTGTAATTATTTTGCCACTAAAAACCCCACACATTTTAAAATTTGGCTTCTTATTCTTGAACAAGAGCAAATTAAGCTAACAATCTTTATGCAATAAATGAAGCAATGGGGAGGCTTTATTCAAAAGGGGTTGGTCATTCTTCCATTCTGCAGTTCTAAAATAATTGAAATCAGGTTATTCAACTATGAAAGAACTGTATACTTAAAAGACTTAATGTCATCAAGTTACGCTGCCAAGACTGTCAAATGAAAATGTGAATTTTCAATGGACTGAATTTATCTTGTAAAAAAAAAGCAACCTGTGAGTGCCACTCTTCCATGCAGGATGAGGGACCCTTAACAGTTATCGGACTGAATTCATCATAAATCCGCTGGATAAATTAGGAAAACCTCTATCTAACTATATTCTTCAAATGTAGCAAGCCCATTCATGAACACCTTTATTGAGATCAAACTCCATGAGAAATTTAAAGAAAGACTGCAGAAGGAAACAGTACAAAACAAAAAGTCATATTTAACAGAAGAAGGACCCTGGAGTCCGACAGGCCTCGTTTAGATTCCTACCTCTACCACTTAACTATTTGTTGGAAAGTTATCGTGATATTTTCTCATGTTAAAACTCTACTGTGAGAACACATATAAAGTAACACAGCACAGTGCCTAGAAGGTTCTCACTCTAAGTTGGTAAACTGCCTGCTACTCACAAGCTTTTGAAGGAGTACGGGTTTAACAAATGGGTTCTGCTTATTTAAACATTCAAGAGAGAGAGCATTTAACAGCAGTCCACACACTTCCCAGATGATATGATCTGCAGCCTGAGAAACTGAGAAAGACAGACGCAGAGTTTCCTTTGCCTTGAGTGATACACAGTCAGTGCATTGGCCCAGACACAGATCTCGTAAGGTCCTCGTGATCTACTGTCTTGCCTTATAACTTAGGCAATCAGTACATTTCTGCTCTTAAAACACGCATGTGAATTTAACTTTGTGTCACACTGATATTTTAGAGTTACACTCTTTCCTAAATATCCAATAAAATCCCACTCAAATCGTAGTCATGGAATTCAGACCCAATGCAACAGGAGAAGGTACAGGAGACCCATAAAATATTACCACGAGACAATCACATGTTCTAACTACAAGTCAGGCCTCTCCTGGGTCCAACTAAGACTGCCAAGCTTCACAGCTTTCATCAGAGTCTACAGAGGAAAAGACACACCAGCCACTAAGACCGGAAGAAAGCAGCACCTCCAGTACTTGCAAACAAATGAGACCCAGCTGCTTCCAGCTTTTCCAGAGAAGTTATGCTGCTTTCATTCAAGTCACTCCTCACTTTCAATCCCTCAGGTATTGAAACTTCCTGAGAAACCACAGAAGACAGCAGACACCCCAACTCTGAAGACTTGCTCCTCTTCTGTATAAAATTCTCCCATTTTCTCTCAAAGTTCTTCTCATCTTCCAAGGACCAGGTCAAATATCCCTCCCTCTCTGTAAAAGGACTAAGGCAAAGTCCATCACTCTGCTCTGAGCTTTGATCCCACGTGCCTTTGTTAGGTCAGGAAGTTAATCACAGTGTTGTACTAACCCCCACCCTTGCTATGGTTTGTATGAGTCCCTCCAAGTTCATATGTTGGAAACTTAATCCCCATTGCAACAATGTTGGCAGGTAGGGCCTAGGTCAGAGGTGACTAGGTCAGAGTCCTGATGAGTGGATTATCATTATTGTGGGAGTTGGTTGGTTACTAAAGAGTGGACTTGTTATAAAAGCAAGTTTGGCCCCTCTTGCTCTCTCTTACCATCTCTTGCCTTTCTGCCAGTGGATAATACAGCATGAAAGTCTTTGGTCTTGTACTTAACAGCCTCCAGAACTGTGAGCAAAATAAATTTCTGTTCATTATAAACTACTCAGTCTGTGGGGATTCCTCTCAATGGCAGCATGAAGTGGACTGTCACTCCCACCCACCCTCAATAGGGTGTGACCTTCAGAGAGCAGGTACCATGGTTTCCTTTTCCATTTCAGTGCTTAGCACTGAACCTGGCACATCACAGCCCTAAAAAGGTGTTTATTGGCTTGTAACTCCCTCATCTAACACTTAACCACATATAACTTCCCAATGATAAGCTCTTAATAATTTTACAAATACTAATACACAACTAACATTAATTAAATACTTAATTGCTGCTTACTTAATATTCACTATATCATGTAATCCTCGTAAGAACACCCTGAAGCAGGTACTACTATGAATTCCAGTTGAAAAACTAAGGGCTGCCCAGGGTAACACAGTCAGCAGGTAGAGAAGCCGGAGTGGACCCAGAAAGCCTAACGTGAAGAGCCTAAATGCTTACGTAGGAAAGGAAGCTCTAATAGAAAGCCCCGCAGTCCATCAACTTGGAGCATTTCCCATGGAACAAATAGCATGCAGGCCATGGAAACACCAAAAGGGGACCCTGAGGGACTGGTAAGGAAACATGTTCAGGGATTCACAGCAGAAAAGCAAATACATGTCTGTGATGACTCCAAGTGACAATTAAACTAGATTAACTCTAACATTTTTGGAAGATAAAAGCCCTAAAGTGCTAATCATTGTTATTTATTGTAATTGTAATAATAATTCTAAACTATAGACAGTATAAATGAAAAATACCTCATTCAATAAGGTAATACTCTCATTTTAGAAGCAATTCAGTCACTCTTCAAGCTAAGAGTGTCTTTAAATATGCTCCTCGTTGTAAAGCAGTAGCTCTTCAAGTTGAAACTTTAACTCTGTCAAGATGTTATCGATATGCTCTTCATGAATACTAATAAGGCACACACTATTCAAACATAGCTATATTAGCAGTTCTCGTGCCGCTGCCCTTATCTCATGAAAAAATATGTATTTTTAAGATCTCTAATACCTGTCCTCTATGATACTTAGCCCTGAAGCAGCTTAATATGGTTCTCAAAATGGAATGCTGCTCTAAGATGCAAACAGAGACAAAAGCTTTCTTGAAAGAGGCACCAAAAGAGATGGCTTAGGGAGGAAAAGCTATATGCCCAGAGAGCTCAGTAACAGGATATGTTCCCCACCACCCACTCCAAAAATGCAACCTTCTATTTTCCTATAATTTTGAGGAGATGTTTACATTTTTAATAAGAAAGTCATCAATCCTATTCTTCAATAGGCTTGGCAAAAAAGTGATTGCTTATAAATTAACAAAGATTTTAATTATATACATTTATTACATGGTTGGGACATAATTATCACATTAATGAGAAGCTAAAGCATAACATAAGCTTACGGGAGTCTCCTCCTCCTTTGCTGCCAGTGCAGCTGAACACATGTTTATTGATCACCTGGTGAGCTGTACTCTGTAAGGGTGAAGTGTCCAACCTTACCTCCCATCAACTCACCTCCTGCTGGGCGGGTGTCTGCCCTGCTCTCCACCCCTGCCATGTGCTTCTGCGCTGTCCTTTCTCGGTTCTCCCGGGCCTGCAAACTGTCCCCCACACCCCCATTCTCACATTCTATGCACGGTCTCTCTGAACACCCATCTCTAAAAAGCTGTATCTGTCCCAGCTCGTGTCTCTCTCCTTTCTGAGCACCTTTTAAAATCACCGCAACACTTAATGGCTGTGCCATATTTTTTGACACTTGATTGCATGACAATTATCATTTTCCTGTACAACGTATGTATAATGATTTCATGTGAATTCCTCCCACAGAGACCCCTGAGGGTAATGAACATGCCAGATGCTTTTTTTGGATCTGTCAGAGCAAAGATTTCAGTGCTAGACAGGGAGTAGATGTTCAGTGAATATGTAAAGAATTGAACACAGAAACAATGCACATACTTCTCTGCTTTCTTATTATGCTTTTTCTTCATGTTGTTTTGCTAGAAGGCAGAGGAGATGTAAGCCTTGAAAAGGAAATATGCAGAGAAGGAATAAGAAGAAGAAGCCGGGAAAGGTTATTCAGGAAGGGAGGGGAGAGGGAAGAAAAATAAATTGACAAGGGTGATGTAATATATATCTAATAAAATTAAGGTCACTCCAAACAGATGTCCAAAACATTTTCCAGTAGCATTATTCCCTTCTCTGGTTATCTGTCAATGATTTTCATTATTCTCTCAAAATAGAGTACCACAGTACCTTTTGCTCACTGGCTCTCTTACACTTTCATGACTGGTCCCCTAAATAAACCCCAACTCTATTTAACTCATCCAACCGTTTTTCTTCTCTAGGGCTATCCTAGGTTTCTGGCTGTTCCTGTGGTATGCTACCAGTACAGACGTTTTCAAGCTGGTCTCTAAGGGCTCACTGGCATTTTTTACTTGTCTTATTCCATTATATTCCCAATCCCACAGTGTCCATTATAAATTCTCAGTTTCTCTTTAGCTCCTATCAATGAGGATGAGGATGAATGTTAATAATGAGAGATATATACTGCCTCCTACAACAGAGCTAACATCTTATATTTATTAACTCTCTTGACTCACAACAAGGCTAATAAGTAGGTATTCTATTATCCCCGTTTTATACTTGAGAAAACTGAGGCACATACATTTTGATTCTTTTATAAATGAACATTTTAGTTTAGCATTTTAGTTTATAAATGAACAAAGGATTTTATTATACATACATTCACTTGTCACATGGATAGAATGTAATTATCACATTGGTAAGAGCTGGAAGCATGAAAATATAAGCTCGTATGGGTGGAGGGAGGGTAATCGATGGGACCACACCTATGGTGCATCTTAGAAAGGTACAGGTGAAACTTACTAAATGCAATATATAAAGGTCTTAACACAATAACTAAGAAAATGCCATGAAGGCTACGTTAACCAATTTGATAAAAATATTTTAGATTGTGTATGTAACCAGCACATTGTACCCCATGATTGCATTAATATATACAGCTATGATTTACTAATAAAAAAAAGAAAATATAAGCTCACAGAGTCTCCTCATTTATTGTCAATGCAGCTGAATACATTTTTCCTGATCACCTGGTGAGCTAAGAACTATATTTATAAATCACACCACTAGCACGTAATTGGTAGAACCAGTATTTGAGCTCAGAAAAGTCTGGTTTCAGAATCTGATTTTTCACTATTATACAATGTTGTTTCATCACAATAAAATTTATTAAACATTTGCTACATGCCGGATACTTTATGTGACTTGATCTCTTTAATCCTCAATACATAACCCTTGGAGAAAGTTAACCATGATCACATTTTAAACATGAAGAAACTGACAAAGCTTAAGCAACATGGGCCAGGTCACTCTCCCACCTTGTAGATGGGGCCAGGATCCAAATCAAGGTTTTCTGTCCCCTGAGCCCAAGCTGTCAATCACTTCTCCATACTGTTCTTCCCAGTACCTGCAGTCTCGGTCGTTCTAAGAACCCTCCAAATTCCCATCTTGCCTGTAAGCTTTGAAACTTTTTCCTTCTGTTTTCTCTCAAAGACAGAAATTCATGGTCAACTCCTTCCCTCACTTCACCACCAATCTGTGCTTTTCCTTCCTGCTATCTTGAACCGTTAGACTTTGTTTCTTTAATGAATTCATAGCTCTTACCAATAGCTTCTCCTGCAGTTTGTACATGATCTCAAATCTAAAACCCAGTGTGAATTCTCATTCTCCTTTCTTTGTACGAACGGGCCTCTAGGCCAGCAGGCTAAGGAGGGGACTGTGTAAGGCAGTTAGCACCCAAGAACTGGCCTGCCTCGTACCATCCTTAGTTCACTGCTCCAACCTTCTATTTCAAGTCACTGAGTGACTTGGTTCCTAATCTTCTTGGTTCTAAAACTCAGCATTCATTTCCTAGAAAGCACGCACAGCTTGTTCCAACCTCAGCATAGGCTCTGGCTTCTCTAGGTCTCGGTGACTCACACATCTCTGATTTCTAGCTAGCCCTCTTTTATCTGGGTCAGGCCTCTGACTCCGCCGTCTCTCTCAAAAGTTACACCAAAGCCTGGTGAACAGGAAGGAGACATTCCTTCCCTTCACATAAACATCTGGATAGCACAGATATACAGAAAAGATATATATATATATATAGCGAGAGAGAGACACACACACATATTTTTTCAATTTTCTTTCCATAAACTGACATCACTACACTTGGCTGCTTGTCTCAGTATCTAATGAGTCTCGCCCAGATCCTTCCCTTCTCCCTCTCACACGTGGTCTATCCCTCTCCACCCCACCAGGCTGGTTCATCAGGATGGTTCTCTTATCTACAGCTGCAAACTTCAGTTCTAACAAAACAAGTTATCTGCTCATGCCCTCTCCTGTATGGAGCCTCTGTAAAGAGTCCCTTGACAGACTGAGGAAAAACTCTGTGCTTCTTCCTACAGATTAACTACAAGCCTCTTCCTGGCCTAGTCCCTGCTGAGCTTTCCTGCCAGTGTTTCTCCTCTCTATTCTCACTCTCAAAGCTCTACTCCCTGGGAGACATAGCCGTCATTCAGAACTGGCCATGAACTCCTGCCTCAGGCGTCTGTCTGTTCCCTTCCAGTGGAGCTCTTGTCCCTGCTTTAGGGCTTAACTTGGATTTCACCTCAAGCTTCTGCGGATCCCTTCTAGTCTGAGAGGAAAGTCTCCACAGCATTCTCTGCTTACTAGACCACACTGAAATGGCTCGTTTCCTTCTTCATATCACATTCGACTGTGACACATACAGAGGCTGCATCATGGTCACCACGACATCTCCAGGGCCTGACGGAGCCAGGCACACGGCAGGCAAATGCTGAACGCACGCAGTCCATTCCTACCATCTTCATTCCTTTCCTCCCACCACTACTTCTTTTCTAGTCATCTTTGCCATGCCTTGATCTATGACCCTCCATTCAGAAATTCCTAGTATCCACTCAAATAGCATACTCAAACTACCAAACTAAAACACCTGGTAATTTTTATTTATTTAGAATAGTTTGTATGCGAAAGATATGAGAGAAGGAATGAGTCTTAATGAATAATTCTGACCTCACAAGAGAAGTAATTACCCATTCTTAGTTCTCCTATACCTATCACCGAACACTGATTATTTAATCTTCTCTGCTCCAGTTTACATATAACCCTTTGAATTTTAAGAGTGATCACACGTATTTTTAAAAGAGCCATCAGCCAGGTGCAGTGGCACAGCCTGTAATTCCAGCACTTTGGGAGGCTGAGGCAGGAGGACAGCCAGAAGCCAGAAGGAGTTCTACACCAGCCTGAGCAGCACAGTGAAGCCCCATCTCTATAAAAAAGAGAAAAATCAGCTGAGCATGGTGGTGTGTGCTTGTAGTACCAACCACTTGGGAGGCTGAGGCAAAAGGCTCTTTTGAGCCCTTTTCCCAAATCCTTAGAACATTACTTTGGATATATGTATTTAGTAAATAGTGCTTGAGGCCAGGGGCGTGGTGGCTCAGGCTTGTAATCCTAGCACTCTAGGAGGCCATGGCGGTGGACTGCTTGAGCTCAAGAGTTTGAGACCAGTCTGAGCAAGAGCAAGACCTAATCTCTAAAAATATCTGGGCGTTATGGCCAGTGCCTGTAGTCGCAGTTACCTAGGAACATGAGGCAAGAGAATCGCTTAAGTCCAAGAGTTTGAGGTTGCTGTGAGCTATGACGCCACAGCACTCTACCAAGGGCAACAAAGTGAGACTGAGTCTCAAAAGATGATGATAATAATAATAATAAATAGTGCTTGAAGGCTAGGTACAGTGGCTCATGCCTGTAATCCTAGCACTCTAAGAAACTGAGGCTGCTGGACTGC
Organism: Perodicticus potto; assembly: GCA_963574655.1. NCBI lineage: Eukaryota > Metazoa > Chordata > Mammalia > Primates > Lorisidae > Perodicticus > Perodicticus potto. The sequence goes on from CAUYRH010022386.1 coordinate 16,821, forward strand.
TTGAGCTCACGAGTTCGAGAACAGCCTCAGCAAAAGCAAGACACTGTCTCTACTAAAAATAGAAAAACTGAGGCAAGAGGATTGCTTGAGCCCGAGTTGGAGGTTGCTGTGAGCTATGATGCCACAGCACTCTACCCGGGTGACAGCTTGAGACTCTGTCTCAATAAATAAAAATAAATAAATACATAAATAAATAAAGCTTGAAAATACATAAATTTAATCATTTTACATCAGCCTTCACATTTGTCAGGAGTTTGAGATTGCAATGAACGATGATGATGCTACCACACTCTAGCCTGGGCAACAGAGCAAGACCCTATCCTCACCCTGTGCCCCCCAAAGAGCAGATATATTAAATTTCATTGAAGATGATAAAGGCTTAAAAGAATTATTTTTTCCTATGACTTAGTTTTATTTTTAAGGTTAAAAAATAAAAGATGTTTTCCATCATCCTGCCCTCTAATTGTTATTTTTGAAAAAGCCAGAAACAAATTAAAAATCAATAATCTATAATATCACCAACTGGGATCTCTTTTTCTTAAGCTATTATTCTTAACTGTAAAAAAAGATGGCAAATAACTTAAATGACAGCTAAGTTTGCTTCATTTTATAAAACAATACTTCTCAGTCTTAATGGTTGCAAAACAAAAATATTTATTTTTCTCAAAGGTAAAAGAAAATACTCCCTTTTTTGAGAATTAATATTTCTTGCTTTTAGTAGTATAATGTTCAGTGAAGTAGCTTATCCTAGAGCTTCTGCAATGTCCACCTGCTTTATACTTTGGCAAACTAAAACTGAGTTAACTCATCATTTACTAGATTCCAAATAACACAGTTAGATGTTGTTTATCTTTACATTCCCAAATCCTTAGAATATTGCTTTTAACATATTTATTTAATAAATAGTGCTTGAAAATATATGAATTTAATCATTTTATGTCAGCCTTTACATTTGTCAAAGAAATCAGCATGTATAGGGTGCTATCTTTCATTTATATTTTCTTTCTTTCTGTTTTTTTTTTTTTTTTTTTTTTTGAGACAGAGCCTCAAGCTGTCACCTTGGATAGAGTGCCATGGCATCACAGCTCACAGCAACCTCCAATTCTTGGGCTCAAGCGAGTTCCTGCCTCAGCCTCCCAAGGAGCTGGGACTACAGGCGCCCACAACGCCCAGCCATTTTTTGGTTGCAGACGTCATTGTTGTTTGGCGGGCCCGGGCTGGATTCGAACCCGCCAGCTCAGGTGTACGTGGCTGGCGCCTTAGCCACTTGAGCCATAGGTGCCGAGCCTCATTTATATTTTCTATGTAACTAAAGTTAAACAGAAAACCATTTGTTTCTTAATTGGTTCATGTTTTGTGAAATTTTTTTCTTAATGTATTCCAGTTTCCTGACTTAACATTATAATACAAAGTACAAATGCTTACTTGATAATTCAGTAACAACAGTGCTCCATTCAGATCATTAATAATCCCTGTTATATTTCTTTCTGGTGTCAACTTATTTTCCTTTTAGGGGTTTATACTGAATGTGCCCTAATCCCAGGGCCAAGCACTGAAAACTTTATTAGCCAAATTTTTGGCAGTTGTTTACGACAGAGTCTTCACTTCTAAGAAGTACTGTAAACAATTAGAGTTCCTATTTGTTTATTATTTTCTTGCCTTTTTTCCTTTCTGAAAAACTACCAAAGTGAGAATAAAAGGAGTAGGGGTTTTGATATGATCTGAAATTCCTTCCCTCTGTTTTGCTTTCAATGCATAGTATGAGATTGTTGTGAAGCTACAAGGTCGGACAATTAAGTTCGCCAACCCATCCTAGAAAAAGTGCTACATACCTCACTGCTGAATATCACTGCAGTCACCTCCAAAAAGAAGCTACACACCGTTGCCAGTGCCTAGTCTATCCTTCAAAGCAATTTTGGAACTCTTTTTCCGGAATGGCACATCAGGCTATTGTACGAGCTCTGACAATTACATTGATTAACCCGTACTAGAAAAAGTTCTACATACCTCACTGCTGAATGAATAGCACTATGACCACCTTCCAAGTACTCCCTTTGTCCATCTGATGACCATAATGATATTCAGCAATGAGGTATGTAACCCTTTTTCTAGGATGAGTTTGCAAACTTAATTGTCTAACCTTGTCTACCAAACAAGACAAGTATTTATTGAGGCATCCCAGATTTTTTTCTTACAGCCCAACTTACATAAATCTGGCTCTTCCCTGCTGGCCAAATTGTTATCATCTACCATCCATTTAAATATAAAGGCAATGCTCTATAGTATAAAGAAAAAAAAACTCCTCTATAAAATAATTATAAACTATACTTGTACAAACTTGGAAAATCACTTAAGTTCTTCCACATCATGAAGGCATGGGTGTTAGCTGATTTTAGGAAGATGCAATCATGTAAGTTTTGAGTTATAATAATGAATTTTCAAATTTAACATCATTTTTCCCCTATGCAAAACTATTTCTCATTAATTCAGTCTCCCTTTGTACCTGGAATCTCCACAGTATGTTGTGATGAGTGTCTAACAATGCCTTTCCAAGTTTACACAATGACAAGAAGTCAAGGAGACCAGAGGGAAGAAGTGCTCTCACTCAGGCTGTGATTTATCAAGGCCATAGGTTAGTGTGGCAGAATATATTATCAACAACTGAGACTACAGTGCTACCAATGAGCCCTACTGCTCTTTATTTCACTTTCTCAAAAATGGCTTATAGTATAATAAAAAAGTCACATTTCTGATACATGTAAGAAATTCTGTATTTTAACTTTTATAATAAGGTACTTTATAGTATGGAATTTTTTTTTTTTTTTTGAGACAGAGCCTCAAGCCGTCACCCTGGGTAGAGTGCTGTGGCATCACAGCTCACAGCAACCTGCAATTCCTGGGCTCAAGCGAGTCTCCTGCCTCCGTCTCCCCTGTAGCTGGGATTACAGGCACCCGCCACAACGCCCAGCAATTTTTTGGTTGCCGTCATTGTTGTTTGGTGGGCCCGGGCTGGATTCAAACCCGCCAGCTCAGGTGTACGTGGCTAGCGCCTTAGCCCGTTGAGCCACAGGCGCCGAGCCATATAGTATGGAATCTGAGTACATTTTATTAATAAGTTCCAAATATATTTCCTAATATGAGAAAGCAGTGCTGTCATTAACCCCACTCCTCCCCACCCCATACTCTGCTACCTTAATTGCTACTTTCCAATTACACACCACTTGATAACTTAAAAAGCTTTTATTGAATACATTTATTTATTTAATATTATGAAATCCTGTGAAGTGGGTATAATTATGCCTGTTTTACAGCTAAGTGAAAGAAGCTTCAGAGAGATTTACATCATCTTTACAATACTATCAAGGGGCAAACTAGGGACACAGACTATAACGGCTGTGGATTTTATGCCCAAAACACGGGCACTTTTTTTCCATCTAATTATACCTCTGATTTTAGTTTAATCCATACATATACTCCGGGAGAAAAAGTAATTTCCTTTTTGGCATTTAATTAATATTTCTCAACATTCCCTTTAGAAGATTCCCAAATTTTCTTTTGTATTTCAAAATAGTCCTTCATATAAATTTAGCCATACTAAATATACTGGGAGAGTGAGAGAATCAGGGAACAGGACAGCACACGTATCTGTGACTCAGTGTACCCTTTCTGCACTTTGCCTTTTGTAAATATTGACGATTGAGCTCGTAAAGTACTCTCAGCAGTCGTTATGACTGACAGCCCGTGAGTGCTGTGTCTTTCAAAACAAATATGCTTTATTGATGGAAAGTACATGCATCTCCATCTAATTTCCCTGAGAGGCAGGGGTGGAACAAACAACACGATTTCTTAACATTTTAACTAAATTCAGAATTCTGCACTGAACACAACAGGCAGGTTACAGTTTACCAGGTACTGTGAAGGCCTGTCACTTCCACAGGCAACGCAGCACCTGAGAGGGGCACTCTGCAAACCTGCCACACAATCCCAGAGCAGTGTGCAGCTTTTGGTTAAAAATTCAGAACATATTTTGTACTTATAAAAAAAAAAAAAAGGTCTTCCCACATGCCCAATTATTTGCAAAATTTTAATATATGTACTAATAATATGCTGTTTGAGAGTAAAAGTAAGTACAGGTGAAAATATGAAAAAGAACCAGTTGGAGTGAAAAAATTCTGGGGAAAATAAATAAATAAATAAAACCTGTCATTGTCTGCTATGTACTGAAAATCACAATCTAATAGCAATGTCAGACCCTTTTTTATTAAGCTTTTCTCTAACTGATAGATAAGGCTCATCAAGGACTCCAAGGAGAATTCTGCTCTCTGAGCTCTACCAGCTGTTCAATTAACTGCCAATCTATCCTCAAGGTGGGCAAATTCCTTCTGCAGCTCTTAGCTCCTCTAGGAAGACTTTCTGATCGCAGATCCACCTTCTGAGGACCTATTAATGGACTACCATTAAAAGAGATGACACTGATTATAAATTATGAGTTAGACCAATAAAGGACTTGTTGGTGAGCTAAAACCTACATAATAATAAAGCCATTTGGGAACTAGACAGCATGTAATAGTGTGCGACAAATGTGGTCCAAACCATTAGGAAGAGATAATATTTAGCATGAAGACATTCTCAGCACCACAGACTTGCCAATTACAAAAGCCATTGGAGAATTCAGATAATTATCTTTATTGCCTTCGATGATCCAAATTCGTCCTATTATTAACCCCTTAAGGAATGGTTAAACTTGCCCCCAATGCTGAAGGTGCAGTCAGGGGTGAATCCCAGGTTCTGGGAGCTTCTTGCCATTGCAAACTTTGCCAACTCTAACCTGGGTTCTCATACTTTAGGCATCAGCAAAAATAACCCTTTGAAACAGTCTGAAAAGAATTGGTTCAGTTTATTTTGCAGTGCTGTTAAGACTGTGGTAGGTTCAGCAACTTCTCAAGGGATGAAATAGCTAGAAGGAAGTCAGGTGTCTGGCCATTCCTAAAATCTCAGGCTTGATTTGAGAAAAATGGGCTAGGCTTTCATTGGAAAGTAACTAAAAGAAAATGGAACTGGGATTTCATTGGCATTGATAGAGAAAAGGTCAAAATGATCTGAGGGCAGGTGTAAAGTGTAGTAACATTTTGTGCTTCTCATACTTGTTTTCTCTTACTTACAGAGTTCTTTTTTGCATAAAAGAACCAGTGAACTTTAGGGTCAATAACAGACTGAGAATAAGAACGGCCAGTCTCTAGTCTTGGCTTTTGCATCTACCCTCAAAGAAAAAGGTCCAATGTCAGGCCTGTTCAAGGACAAAATTAGCAACTGATGAAGTAGAAAAAGTGAGAAAGGTCTTTGAGCACCAGAAGGTCTAAATAACCTTGAAAACCCTGTTAATTACCACTGTATGCAATGATTTCACTTATCTCCAGCTGGGACCAAGCTGTCCTACAGAGTATCTCTACCCCTGTCCACAAGGCTTCTACTCCCCTACCTCCACCCTCTATCAGAAAGATAAAGATAAATCTGCTTTGCAGCCCCTTGCACAGCCTTTACACTGATAAAAATTTTAACCTCTATGGTTGAGTCTTAAAAATTGCAACAGTGTCCTATATTATTTGTGTATTTCTCACAGTTTATGCAAACTCCCATTAATTAACACTGGGCTCTACAATTTGGAAATTGAATTTTGCACATCTTATCTAAGTTGTTTTTTAACTGCTGATGTTGTAAACACTTTTCATGTGTTTTCTTAGAATTCTGTATTAAGGAAAAAAATCACTTTTTCAACATTTTAATAAAGAAATGTGTTGGGTGCAGTGGCTCATGCCTATAATTCTAGCACTCTGCAAGGCCAAGGCAGGAGGGATCTCTAAAAGTCAGAAGTTAAAAGACCAGCCTGAGCAAAGAAAGACCCTATCTCTATTAAAAATGGAAAATTTAACAAGGCCTGTAGTCCCACCTTCTTGGGAGGCTGAGGAAGGAGGATTGCTTGAGCCCAGGAGTCTGAGGTTGCTGTGAGCTAGGCTGAGGCCATGGCACTCCAGCCTGGGTGACAGAGAGAGACTCTGTCTCAAAAAGAAAAAGAAGAAGAAAAAAAAAGACTTCCCAACATCTATTTTAAAAGTATTCGGAAAAGCATTTTTCCTTAAAAAAGAAGTGCATTTCTAATGTCTTCAAAACAGAACCATGGGGCCCTTAATAAATGTTAAGTTTTTCACTTTATACATGATTCAGTAATAACTTACTATGGAGAAGTTAAACACTGAGAAGTTTGGAAATTCAGATCTCTAACAGGCTGGTTAGAATTAAATCACCTTAGCCCTATTTTTTGCAAATATTCAGAATCTGTAGCAAAACTCTGCCTATGACACTTGAAAATGTGAACACCACAAGCAACAGGTCAGACAGGAAATAAATGTGGCCAGATCTGGGCCTTTAACTCCTTGGCCTCCACGTATAACCCAAACATTCACGTACAAGAAAGGAGCACTGAAGTGTTCCTTCAAAATGGATAGATTAAATTGGGAATTACAAGGGCCCCTACACGAGAATAGTAGACAGAGGGGTCTGTTCTTGACCCCTGAGAGTGCTAAACTATTGGTAGTGCCCAGTGTAGAGTACTGACAATACTCCTTCAACCATCTTCCAAAATAGTTTTTTAAAACTTTCCTACTTTAAATCACTATAGGTTGATAGCATTAGAACTCCAGTCATAATATACCCCCCCCCTTTGAATGTTGTAACTAATATTAGGATTTACATAGTCCGAAAAAAAGCTGTGTAATAAAAATAACACTTCCTTTTCAGAAATTTTAACACTTTAAACTTATTAAACTACATTTTCATTGGCAACAAGACCTGTAGTTTAAAACTGAAGTAAGAATTCTCATGCACAGCAAAGCACAGGGAAGTGCTAAGTATGCCTTCCTCTCTTTGTCTTTCCTAACTACACACCAGGCTCAACCTAACTCTATACAATCATTACTTCACTGAATCCTCAAAAGAACACTATGACGGGGAAACCATAATTAGCCACATTTTACAGGTAAGGCAACTGAGGCACAAAGAGGAACTTGCCCAGGGTAACACAGCTGGGAAAACTAACATGCTGGATAAACAGAATTCTGACTCTGGGGTGACAGAACTGCGAAGCTACAATGCTGTTTTAATACTTCTTATTTTCCACATTAGGTGGCTCTAGAAGCATTTGGGAGAACTGTGCTCTGAAATTGTTTTGATACCTTCTAGAAATAGGATTACATAAAAAAGGTTTCTATTAAGTTCTCTAAAGATCAAAGGGTGCAGAGGTAAAACACATGGTGACTCCCTTTATCAGTCTTAATCTGTGATTTACTTCTTTAATGACACGCGCCATGTATTACTAACGTGGTTTAACTTCACTTTGGCATAGGAGCTTGCCTTAATGTGGTCCTTTATAAGGGTTGTATAATCAAATAATCCTTGAGTTCATTTAATGATTTTTATATAACAAATATTAACAGATAGCAAATAGAAAAATCCTTTGTTGGGTGATATTTTTCACTCTTTGCTTTATTACTATAAAGAAAATAATGACAAAAAGTACCTTTTATATATTTGATATGGTTTGGATGTTCGGCCTTCCAAATCTCATGCTGAAATTTGATCCCTAGTGTTAACTGTGGGGGCTGGTGGCAGGCATTTGGGTCATGAGGGCAGGTCCCTCATGAATGGCTTGGTGCCCTCCCTATCAAGAATGAGTTCTGTCTTGCTTTATTATTATAGTTCATTGAAGAGCTGGTTGTTTAAAAAGAGCCTGGCACCACCTCCTCCCTCGCTTACCACGAGACCCACCTGTTCCCTCTTCACCTTCCTCCATTAGTAGAGATTCCCTGAAGTCCTCACCTGAAGCCCATGCCAGCACCATGCTTCTGCAGCTTGCACAACTGCATCCAGTCTCAGGTATGCAACACAAAATGGACTGACACAATACTATACATGTATAAAAATTAGTATAAACAAAATATTTTACCACTAAGACTCATTTTATTTAATGTTCCCCAAATATCCTGGGATATATGTTGTATCAATTTTCAAAAATTCTGAGATCCACCTTACAGGTGTCAGTGCTACTGAACGGCTATCTGAAACCCTAAATTTCAACTTATCCTCTACTACTGCAAATCTCACAGACTGAGTGGGATAAAGAAGAGAACTGTGTTAGGGTGGGGGAGCTAAGAAATGGAAGGGGGGAGGGAGAGGGAAGGGGATATAATGCAGGAGCTTTCATTTCTTTATTCCCAAACATAACAGGACGGACCTAAACCACAAGCACTAGCCATTTGTAATTCTGTAACTACAATTCTCAATACCTGTCTGGAACACTTCCTAAAGACATCGCAATCAGAAGTTACTAGTCAGGTACCTAACACTAAAAATGACTGCACTCTTTAGAAAACATTAAAAAAGAAAAACAAAACGAACGGCTCAAAAATGAATGGCTATTCTTGTATTAAATTGGAATATTCTACTGTTCTGCATAGGTAAACTAGAGAGTTTTCCTCATTGTTATTTCTAAATTTTGGATTCTATGAAACACAATTTGGATTCACAAATAAAAATGCACAATGTTAGAAATGAAAGGGACTTAGAAATCATAGACCTAATTAAAAATCTGTGAAACTCAGTCTTTACATTAAAACTAAATGTTCGAACCCTCTGCTTTAGTATAAAGCTTGGGTCCCTTTTAAGCAAATAGTTATTATTATATACAAGTAAGCATTTATATTATGTGTATTTATACATAGTTAAATTATGAAAGTGCTTTGAATTTATATTACTAGTAAGAGAGAAATGTGTAAAGTATTGTTTTTAAAAGTCTAAAGCAGGCGTCCACTAACTTTTTAAATAGGGGACCAATTCACTGTCCCACAGACCATTGGAGGGCTGGACTATAGTTTAAAAAAAAAAAAAAACTATGAACAAATTCCTATGCACACTGCACATATCTTATTTTGAAGTAAAAAACAAAACAGGAACAAATACAATTCACACCAACTCATGTGGCCCGCGGGCCGTAGTTTGAGGACCCCCTAGAGTGTCATGGCGGCTTACGCCAATACTCCCAGCACTTTGGGAGGCTGAGGTGGGAGGAACACATGAACCCAGGAGTTTAAAACCACCTGATCAAGACAGTGAGAAACCATCCCTACAGATAACAGAAAATCAGCTGGGTAGGCATGGTGATCCATGCCTGTAGTCCAAGCTACTTGGGAGGCTAAGGCAGGAAGATTGCTGGAGCCCAGCCCAGAAGCTTGAGGCTGCCCTGAACTATTATGATGGCACTGCACTCCAGCCAGGGCAACAGAGAGAAACCCTGTTTCCACTAAAAAAAGTAAAAAGTGCCAAGTTTATTTACAGTAAGATAACTGAAAAAACTCTTAGTTTCTTTTTCACTTTCAGCCTTTTACATGAACTGGATCAAGAAAAGAAGTGTCTAAAGGGCAATTTTTATTCTACTATTTTAATGAGAAAAGTTACAGCCAAATGGAGCAGACAAGAAATGATGTTTTGAAGGAAATCGACAGTTCCCAGCGTTCTCTGCTATTCTCAAATTCAAGAGAATCTCAAAGAAAAGCTACGTGCCAATAAAAAGCCTTGTGGTTACAAAACTAAGTGCAAAAAAAACTCCACTAAGAGCTTTAATTGAAAATCAATAAAGACAAAAATCAAAAAAGTTGAATGAAGAATTCTGTGGTTATTGGGATTTTTGCCCAAGTAGGACATTAGTCGAAATGCCCTAGAACACAGGGAGAATGTCCATAAGGCAATATTAAGCAGACAGTAAGCAATCAGAAAAGTGGGGATCTGAGTCCATTACTCATGGTACGATAGCCTGTATTATCCTCTCTCAGATGCATCGCTGGCGAGAGCTGATGAAGAAAAATGAAGGTTGAGAAAGAAAGAGAATGGTGTAGCTCCTGCTTGTAATTTTCAGCCAGTTTTGATCAGTTTCCTCCCCCTTTCTTCCTTCAATTTCATTTAGAAAAATCATCATGATTAAGGTTGTTCAAGTGTGACTTTGCAGCTAGCCTCATGTGGCCCTAAATTATCACCCTGACATTTCTTATAGCAAACACCTGATTATTAAATACTGTAGAGTTAAACTGGATCAAGGTAGCTTTGTGCTGATTCCAAGAACAAGATTCTGTCAAACTGACAAATCAGTGTCTTTACTCAGGGATATACTATCTTTTGTCATATGAACTTCCTATTTCCTTAAAACCTGTTTCTTGGCAGCACCTGTAGCTCAGTGGGTAGGGCGCCGGCCACATACACCAAGGCTGGCGGGTTCGAACCCGGCCTGGTCCTGATAAACAACAATGACAACAACAACAGAAAAACAGCCGGGCATTGTGGCGGGCGCCTGTAGTCCCAGCTACTCGGGAGGTTGAGGCAAGAGAATCGCTTAAGCCCAAGAGTTTGAGGTTGCAGTGAGCTATGATGCCACAGCACTCTAGCCAGGGTGACAGCTTTGAGGCTCTATCTCAAGAAAAAAAAAAAACAAAAACAAAAAACCCTGCTTCTTGACTCTGGCAGCCTCAATGCCCCAGCTCCTGAAGCTTATGAATCCTTATTTTCCCTTCTCCAGTTTCTCTACACATTGCACTGTTGACCTCTGCTACTCATGTGGCAGGAGGCATCTGGCAGCCACTACAAAATTAGAACTACATTTCTGTAAGAACCAATTTTACATTCCAAAACACCTAATTCTGTTGCCTATGTTTTCAAACAGCTCATAAAAAAGGATTGCCACTTTCTTGGCACTGCTTTTTTTCCCTTTTGTCTATAATCAGGAAAAAAAAAAAAGATGAAAGGCAGGAAGTGGCCTATCAACAAACAGTTCTCCTTTGAAGACAGATAACAAAATACTCCAGTTAAAAGTATATTTGTAATCGCAAAGTTACTCTTCTTAAACAAATTCCAAATGTACTATCTGTCTTTGATCTTGAAAAAGCATTTTTCTCACTGTTCGAAGCTGACATTGATGGTTCACTTAGGCACCCCACTCCTAACTATGGGAAAAATGCTCCCAGAAATTCAGTCATGAGTTATTAGCTTTTAGTTGTCAGGATACAAGTAGCTGCTTAAGCTCTGCCACTGCTTCCTGGGACATGTGTGCCTGCTATGGTGAAGCAAGCAAGAACTTGCCAGAGTAACAGTATCCATTTGACCACCTGAGAGGCCCTCAATTCCTTCTGTGTGATGTCAGACAGGGCTGCAGAGTTATTCAGCACCTCCTTGGACTGCTATCTCAGTAAAAAATACTGCAACTATGAGGAAAAACTTTGAGGAACACGAAGTTTTACATTTAAAAATGGAATCTATTTCATAATCTTTTACATTTACTATTATAGCTAAAATCTAAAGATGATATGTAGCTTCAGTAATGAAACAAACTTATTGTAAAACAACAAAAATATCCCTAGCATTTCCACAGTTTATTTTAAACAACAGGAGAAGATAAATATCACCATACAGGGGTATAGGGTGGCACTGTGTCTCAACAACAACAACAACAACAAAAAAAAAAAAAACATTTTTTAAAATCTGCAACAGTTACTGCTAACAGGAATTAGTGAAACAATTTTCTATCTGGAGTCTTTTAATGTGAGCAGGAAACAACAGACATGGACATACTAAAATACTGGGGAGCCTCTTATTTTTAATAAGTAACAGTCCTTAAAGTTCAGTCAGTAGAAAGAAATAACAGGAGCTAACTGAACCCCCAGGAAGATTTATAATCTTAGGTTAGAAGTTCCCATTACCACAGTAGAATCTTTCTCGCTAAGAAGAAAAAAAGCAGCTTTCATGGAAAAGAACTACGCTTTTCATGTTAATACATAAACATGGTACACATGTGCCTACCAGCAGTTCTCAACCTGTGGGTTGCGACCCCTTTTTAACAATGAAAATACATCCTGCATATCACATATTTACATTACGATTCATAACAACAGCAAAATTACAGTTATGAAGTAGCAATGAAAATAATTTTAGGGTTGGGGGTCATTACAACATGAGGAAAGGGTGGTGGGATTAGGAAGGTTGAGAACCACTGGTGTACACAGATTCAGAGCTCCTGGAAAACCGCTATTGCACTCAGACAGTACAGTAAGTACTCCTCGCTCTCACAGAATAAGGCTTTGTTTGAATATGACCTCAAAAGCAAAATCTAGCTTTTGGGACGTACCCATAAATCAGCACTCAGAATATTTTTGACTGATAGCCAAGAAACATTAACTACCTAAGTATTCATAGAGCTGCATCTGAGGCGAGGTTACTAGAAACAGAATTAAAGGATGATAATCGAAGCAAGCAATGTGTATGTCACTGTACTTGTCAGCATGGGGCAAATGCAATCATAATGAAATCCTTATAATACCCTAAAGTTCTTCTGTAGCAAAACAGCTATTTTCTTTTCCCTGAGAAAGTAAACTTGGCATCCTATCCTTACCAACTGGCAGTGGCTTTTCAATTTTTTAATATAGAGGGAACACATAAGGAAGTATTTCTAAAATGAGTAAGTCCACACCACAACATACCCTGAATCCCATATCATGCTTATGAAATACAAAGAAAACACCGAAATTGGGGTTGGGGGGTGGAGAGGAAAGTGCTAACAATAGAGTCATAGGAATTTGATAGAAAAATCAATGAAAAAGTGTTTTATTAAGTGCATTTATACTGACATTTATATACCAGAACTCTAAGTAAAAAGAAAAACTAAGTATGTTTATTACGCCTTGTTTATGCCTGGAAAAAAATACTAGAAAAAGAAAAAGAAAAATGTTCACAACAGATAAGGGTTGGTATATGCGATTGACACTTTTGTTTGTTTTCATGATATTTAGTGTTATTCTTAATTGACGTGTATTATTTTACAGGCTAAAAAGAAAGCCAATAAGTTATTTTAAAATCAAATATTTTAAATGTAATTTAACAGAGGACAATGTATGAGGCTTCTGAGGTACCAGATCAATATGCTGCAGTGGAAAAGTCATTTTCTCTTCCTGATCCTTTCTGTGACCATGTAACATCTTTTCGCACTTACTCAAAATTAACTGCTTCACCACATAATTACTGCAACTACAGCAAATGGACCGTTTTGTCTGTAATTCAATTACTGTGAAAGGTTTTGTAGTTTGATTATTAAGAAGTGAAGCATTTACTTGACTATATACATAGAAATAAAATAGACTTTCACCATGTCACATCCTAAATAAGAGTGAATTTAATTATTCTGTTGTCTGTTTAGACCAGACTCATCCTACCTTATTAACCAATGTTGTAGGGTCTACAACATTGGAGAGTAGAAACGTTGTTCTGTCTCATTTCCAGGTTACTTAAGTGATTTCCCTACTATGATCAGATGCCAGGATTTTTTTGCTAGAATGAGTCACCTTGGATCCAATGTAATTTTTATTCGCACAGCTACTGTGACACTGGACAGAAATGTGTACCATTTGGGATAGAAATTATTTGCAGATTTGTATTCTACACTTGATAGAAGCATACCTCTGACAAAGAATGCATTCTTTCTGATGAATGAATGAATGCATGGTCTTAGAAATAACTAAACTTGGAGACAGATATCAGAAATGACTCAAGAAATCAGTAAATCATCTGTAACATCTGTAATCTGTAATCATCTAAATAATGCTGGAAAAAACTATGAAAAGTTCCTTCCTTAAAAATGGTTTCTGAAAACAATTTAAGTCTTCTTTCCTTCCACCAACCTCCCTAACCCCACTTATGCTCCTAACACCCTCATGAATTTATTAAATGTTTCTAAAAAGAGTAAAAAAACTAGTTTTATGTGTAGTACACTGACAGCACCTGACTTTTACTAACTACAAATTATCCTTTGGATTTCATTGCACTGTACTGTGATGAAGAATGCTGAATGCACAGTATCATTTAATTTCGTGTTTGATGACAGTGTTGGCTTTATCAGTAGCTGCTGAGAACATGCTTCACCTGCAGCTTCCTCCATGATCCTGACTGACTTTTATGGACAGCAGGTGCTAGATTCTGGGAATTTATATCTACAGTCCTCACGTTGCTAGTTTTACTCTGACAAGGAGGAATAAAATTTACCCTCAGTTAAGCAACTAAGTAAAACTATCCACAAGATAGTTCACCTTAATAAAACAGTAACTGTGGAAATCTATAGTATTTCTAGAGGAAATTCTGCCTTATTCCTTTGTAAATGGCATGCATCCTCAAAATCCAAAGGGCACAAACTTCTAATTACTCATCTGGTTTTGCTCAAGTTACAGTAATACCCAGTACCCTAAATCACCATTTTTCAGAGAGGAACTTTATGGCATTTCGAGTGAATAATTCTTATTTGGTAAGACTGTTTCACTCCCTGCTGAGTTAATATATATCTAGATATATCTAATCTATATTTCTTCCTACTCTTTAACTTGTACCCCCAATCCCAGGCTGTGGTATTCCCCAATCACTATGACAAATAACGTCGCACAAATTTCTAAACATTCCCTGTAGGGTGTCAGGACCTTAGCTGAGAATCACTGCTCTAAATATCTCACTATGTAAAAATTCAAATTTTTAAAATAATTTAATTAAGACTACTTTAAAGAACAAGCTTCATAGGGTATTTCCTTCGATGATTACATTAATTACACCTTTCTTTACCTGTTTTCAGGAATATACAAGGCTCATGTACTATATTCTTAAGGTGTCCTTTGGGCAACTTTAATATCTTCCAAGTAACCTCTGATTGCTTACAGTTCTGATGTAATAAAGCTTCTATGTCAGTTAACATTTCTATATTTATTTGTGTTGATTACTTGAACATTTTCTATGTTTATTTGTGTTGATTAGAGCTATCGACATTGTTTTCGTCTTTTTAAAACAGGTTTCTGAAGCATTATTTACCAGCACAACCATCCTGACTTGCACTATTCAGGTATCATTCCACAAAGCATTACAGGAATGGAGTGAATCACTACTCCCCCCTCTCTGAGCCACCACAGTACAACATACATAAAAGACACACTGCACGATCCAATACAAAACACCGTTTTTGGCGTTGAGGGCTTTCTAGCCAGTAGAACAAAGCTGGTAAGTCAGTTTTAACACATGAAGTGCAATTCTAAAACTTTCGGTAGAACAATAAGGACCCAATTTCTTCAATTAATAAAAGGCTATCTTAAATTGTAGATCTATCCATAAAAGGATAAATAAATTGTGGCATATGTATACCATGGAACATTATGCAGCCTTAAAAAAAGATGCAGACTTTACCTCTTTTACGTTTACATGGATGAAGCTGGAAAATATTCTTTTTTTTTTTTTTTTTTGAGGCAGAGCCTCAAGCTGTCACCCTGGATAGAGTGCTGTAGCATCACAGCTCACAGCAACCTCCAATTCCTGGGCTCAAGCGAGTCTCTTGCCTCCGCCTCCAAAGTAGCTGGGACTACAGGCGCCTGCCACAACGCCCGGCCATTTTTTGGTTGCAGCTGTCACTGTTGTTTGGCGGCCC
>CAUYRH010022387.1:0-46956 GCA_963574655.1 Perodicticus potto
GATGTGGAGAAAAGGGAACACTTCTACACTGCTGGTGGGAATGCAAACTAATACATTCCATTTGGTAACACTTTGGGATCTAAAAATAGACCTGCCATTCAAGCCTACAATTCTTCTACTAGGTATATACCCAGAAGACCAAAACACATTATAACAAAGATATTTGTACCAGAATGTTATTGCAGCCCAATTCATAATTGCTAAGTCATGGAATTAGTCATAATTGCTAAGTCATGGAAGCCCAAGTGCCCATCAACCCACGATTGGATTAATAAATTGTGGTATATGTACACCATGGAATATTATGAACCCTTAAAGAAAGATGTAGACTTTCTTTCTTGTTTACATGGATGGAGCTGGAACATATTCTCCTTAGCAAAGTATCTCAAGAATGGGAGAAAAAGTATCCAATGTACTCAGCCCTATTATGAAACAAGGGTGAGTACATTGGATACTCAGCCCTTATTATGACCAATTATAGCCCAAGAATATGGGTAAAGGGGAAAGGGAGGGGAGAGGTTGGAAGAGGATGGGTGGAGGACAGGTAGTTGGTGAGATCACACCTATGGTACATCTTAAAAGGGTACACGTGAAACTTACTAAATGCAAAATAAGATATGAACACAATAACTAAGAAAATTCCATGAAGGCTATGTTAACCAGTTTGATGAAAATATTTCAAATTGTATACAAATACAGCACATTGTACCCCATGACTGCATTAATGTACACAGCTATGATTTAATTTTAAAAAATTGTCTGGATCAGCTGACTGATAGCAACCCCCGACAAGCAGACTTGGTTTCAAGTTCTGTAGTTGTGCTGGGTCACTTCTTGGTTTCCACAATCAAATAGTAGTGTTGGCCCCCAGCTATATTTGTAGGAACATGTAGTGAACTCAGGCACCAGGCAGAGTGGCTGGTTGGGCTTAGCAAACATCTCTAAGCAGGCAGATATTTGGTCTATTGTCTTCCCTAGTTGAATAATGCTGTTTGGAATCTGTACTTGTGCTGGACTCGGAGGCTGGGTAAGGTCTTGGGGTTGATACTTGTCTACAATGGCATGGCAGGGCCAGAGGCTGTGCCCAGTATGTGTCGACTTGGGTTTACATTATAACCTAGAATGGGCTAAAGCCAAGCACTGAGGCTTGGTAGGGTGATGATGAAGGGTTGGATGGGACCAGATTTTCCCTTTGCAAGTAACTGCTGAAATGAAGTTACCTCCTGTCATAGGGAAGATGTTTGAATGTGATTTTTCATGGTTGTCTGGTCCAAGGGCATTGTCTCAGCCTTGCATCTGAATTCTGTTATATTTGTGATAGCATTTTTTCCAGTGGATAGTTGATAGCTAGATTTCTCTGTGTAGGTTTGTGGAGGTGAAGCCAGAAAATTCCTATTCTGTTTTCTTGGTGACATTGTCTTCTAAGATAAACCTCTTTGTCTTTGAGTTTTAATATTTTAATTATAATGTGTTTTTATGTAGATATTTTTATGTTTGACCTATTTGGGATTCTTTGGGCTTCATGAATACAGATTCTCTTTTCTCTCTCCACAGAATGAATAAGAGTTCTTGTTATTCTACATCTTTGCTGGCATTCAGTGTTGTCATTAGTTTGAATTTCTGTTATTCTAATAGGAGTGTAGAGATATCTCATTGCTGTTTTAATTTGCCATTCCCTAATAACATGTAGTGTTGATCATATCTTCACATGCTTATTTTCTTACTATGTATTACCTATAAATTTGACTTTGTTTCTGCTACCTTATCTCCCAATATTGTCTTCTAAAAGTGTGTATGCACACTGTGATGAAAAATAGAAAGGAAGGAGAGAAGGGAACATCTGTTAAAAAAAATGAATGAAATTTGATAATGTATTCAGTAATTCAATCAATTAGCCAGAATTTGTGCCTATGAGACCTCTATGTAAATAGCATCTCAAGCCTCTGTCTTCCTCTCTTTTTTCCAGTATTCAGTAGAAATGAAGGATTGAGAGGAAAGAACAGTGAATAGTAGATTACACTGTGGCAGATTAGAAGCTACCTACTATGTGTAAGTGATAGTCTAGAGTTTGTCCAACCCTTGTTTTCCTGTTTTTAATCTCAGTGGCAATCTGAATTAGTGTGCCTCTGTTTCACTTTATAATTACTGCTTCACATGCTAATATTAGAAAAAGATGTTGTTCCTCTCTTCCATTTACTTTGGGCCTATTTAAAGATGATGATGCAAAATGTGAAGATTCGGGGCATGTTCCCTTGACTCCCTTCTTTTAGTTTTGACAAACGCAAATATGTATAACTTCCTCTTAGGTTTTTACTTAATCTTATTAAAGGAGAACTTGACTGATGAATGTTAAATGTTATTTTGAATTATAATTATAAATTATATTCTCTGAATGTGAAACAAAAACGTTGTTAGTAAATGTACATGTTTTCTAAAAATGAAAAATGTTTTAGTTAATATTCTTTTCAATTATTCATTAGAAAGAAAAATCAACATAAAAGCCAGTATGGGGTGTGTGTGTGTGTGTGTGTGCAGGAGTGTTTGTGTTATGTAGAAGATGATTAGATAAGTTTTTTAGAATTACTGTTTTTCCATTGTCTTTTAAATATACAGCCCTCTTCATACATGACATGTCATTTTGGGGACACTACCACAAGCTCTGGAACCATTATGTCCCAGTAAACAGAACAAAGTCAGTACACAGAAAACTCTTGCTATTTTACTGAATTTATTTAACCTTTTTTACAGGAAATCATGGTTGAAATTGGTAACACTTTCACATAAAATAATAAGTACCAAAATTAAATCAATCTGGTAGCAGTTATAAAGTTGCAGTAGACATTACTACACTAAAAATCAAGGAATACTGACTTCACAACAGAACTCATGACGTTCACTTCTAAAGTGTAGTTGTCAATCTGTTCTGCTCACTCTGGGTGTGAAAATTCCATTGGCAATTTTCACTCATGAATTTATGTGGCTTTTATTAGGACAGGACAAATAGGGACAGAAGGTGACTTCCTACAGCACTAGTGGATTCTGACCCCACTAGCTAGAGGCAGACATCCTGAGTATTGCCTGAATTCTCATGGTAATTTTATTTATTTCGTTGGCATTATGCAACTTTGAATAAAATAGATTATACTAATTTTGACTTCAAAGCATGTTCTACCTTTTTGTTACAGTCCAAAAATATGTTGTACCTCCAGTATATTGAAATTTTAAAAAGTACTTATTATATAAAATTTATTATACATCATATTTGTATGTATTTGTGAGGTACATGTGAAGTTTTGTTACATGCTTAGAATATGTAATGATCAGTCAGGGTACTTAGGACGTCAATCACCCTGGTATTTCTATGTCTTGGGTACATTTCAGGTCTTCTCTTCCAGTTCTTTTGAAAAATACAGTACCTTATAAACTATAGTAACCCTACTCTAGGGTATCAAATATTAGAACTTATTCCTTCTAACTTTAGGTGTGTACTCTTAACTGACCTCTCCTCATGCTCCACCCACCCAATTTAGCTTTTGCCACTATCCATTATTTTATACTGTTGCCTTTTATAAATCTCAGAATCACAGAGTTCTGTTGCTATAGCTTCAATACACTAATCACATAAATAGCTGAATATCTCAGGGCTTTGTGATATTACATTAAAATTTTTCATAAATAATATTTCAAATATCTGAATAGCCAGGGAAACCATAAGGGAAAAATTGAGTTAGATTATTACTACTTCTAAAAATCCTGATTCAAAAAATATGGAACTTTTCAAATACAAACTAGGTGATAAAATGAAATAAGCAGTTTTGATAACTGAGTTGACTCCTTTGCCCCGGAAGTCTTCAAGAGGAAGCTTGAGACCTTCTTAGAAATATGTTATTGAAGGAATTAAATATCATAGAAGAGTGGATGCACTTTATTTAGGGATGCTTACAAGTCTGAACAGTAGTGATTACATAGATATCTTTCTTCTTATTAAACCAGAGTGTTGACAGGATTGTGGTGTATCATTCGCAATCAGAATAGAGCTTTCACAGAAAGAGTCAGATTAAAGATTTCAGAGAAGTTACCAGTCTGTGGTCAAAAGCACAGAAAATAAGTAAGACATTCAGTTGCATTAGATCAGGGTTAGTCAGGGTTAAACTTTAGAATCAGCATGGCTGGGAGGAAGGAGAATGATGAGGAAGGAATATTTGTCCATAATTATCTGAATTGATCTGCACTTTTTCTGGCTCTGACACAAAAGACACGTTCTTTCACATTCACAATATCTGTCAACTAAAATAAATGAGGACCCCCCCACACTTATAAGTGATCATATGCTATTTCCACAATATTCAGACACTGTCACTTTTGACATCTTACTCAGTCTAATCATGACTCAATAATTCATCGGGTCAAGCCCTCAATTCATCCTTTGCTTTCTGAAATGATTTTGATATGCCATAACTTTTTCATGGCGTTTTTCACTTCTGCATTCCTCAGCGTATAGATGAGTGGGTTGAGAAAGGGTGTTCCAATAGTGTAGAATACGGCCACCATCTTATCCATGGGGAAAGTGGTTGGTGGGCGTGTGTATATGAATATGCATGGGCCAAAGAACAGGATGACTACAATGATGTGAGAAGTACAAGTGGAGAGAGCTTTCTTTCTTCCCTCTGCACTGTGGTTTCGCAGGGAATGTAAGATGACAATGTAGGAAATCATTAAAATTACAAAACTACTGGAGCATATTGCCCCACTGTTAGATACCAACAGCAGGTTGATGGTGTAAGTATCCATGCAGGCGAGCTTCAATAACGGCTGTAGATCACAGCAGTAATGATCGATCAAGTTGGGTCCACAAAAAGGCAACCTCAAAGCCAGGACGATCTGAGCTGTAGAATGTATAAAAGACCCTATCCACGCGAGAATGATCAGGACGATGCAGGCCCGCCGGCTCATGATGGTGGGGTAGCGCAAGGGTTTACAGATAGCCACATAGCGATCCACAGCCATGAGGATCAGGACAAAGATTTCCATGCAGCCAAATAAATGTAGTGCAAAGACTTGTGTCATGCATTCATTGTAGGATATTATTTTCTTTGGAGACAGAGCATCCACAACTAGTCTAGGGGCTGTGGAAGTTGAAAAGCAGAAATCAGCAAAGGACAAATAAAACAGGAAGAAGTACATGGGGCTTCCCAGGGTCCGGCTGGATTTGATGGTTACGATAATGAGCATGTTCCCCACCACAGTTCCCACATAGAAAATTAAGAAAATTAAAAACACTACTTTCTGCCTTAGTGGATCTTGTGTTAATCCTAACAGGATGAACTCAGTGACACTATTATTTTGCTTCATTGTTTCACTTGATGTAGGGAAACCAGAAATTTGAAATTGTTAATCTGCAAAGAAGAAAAGGAAAAATGAATAAAAAAAAATGAGTAACTAAGTTTGGAGGGTGCATGCATATTCTTAGCCACAAAACTGCAACTTTACAGTGGGTTACAATTTACCATCGTGGGTATTTTTTCCTAAATAAAATAAAATTCATAGTACTTATTCAATATAGTTACCAAGTTGCTCATGAAAACAATGAAATGGGAAATAGAAAAATAATGAAAAAGCAAAAGATTTTTCAAGCGAAGTAAATATTAACTTAGTGGATTTGGTATGAGTAGGTAACTTTCTGTGATGTATGTATTTGTTTTCTTGTTGGTTTTCAGCAAGGAATTATATAATATTTTTCAGCAATAATAGATATGTTGCATTAATAGAAAAAAATTATGCATGATTAACTTCAATATTCACATTATTTGAACAGAGTAGTCCCATTTAAAAGTACTTATTTAGAAAATATTCTAATCATTACAGTAATAATTATTTAAATATTAAGAACACACACAAACAGAGAAATGCTAAGTACACAATTTTGGCAATAAGCAACAACTCAATCAGTGAAGTCTGGCACAAGACTTATAAGATGTATTTTAATCTCATCTTGACCATGTTCATTTCCTTTTAACATACTTCTCAAAATTTTCTAATTCTTTTCACTTTTAAATTCAGCCCCTATTATCAAACTTTGTGCTGCTTTGTCATACTGTGTCACCCAAAGTTAAATTATTTCCCTTGTCATCATTTTTCCATGTCATTTCACATTTCACATTTCCACAAGACACAAGAAGAGACTGGGACTAGAATGAAGGAAGAAGAGTGAGAACAATTGACATAAATCAGCATATTCCCTCCAATTTCATGTTTACAGGTGGGCACCAGATATACTGGAAACAAGCTCTGGATGTTCCAAGTAGGACAAAACTTTCAATAAATGTTTTCAGTATTTATATTTTTGAGCATTTGATACCCTGACTTCAAAAAGGAGAGACATATATAAAAAGGGAGTTGATATTTATTTGTATATGTCAAATACTGAAAAAATTATTTTATGTACCTTATCACATGTGTATTCGAAATATAAGCACATCGAAACAAAAGGTAAGTGACAAAATAGTAAAATATATTTACAACACACATGCCAGACAAAAGCATAATATTTTAAAATACAAATAGATTTTACGGAGCAGTCTTAAAACACTCACAAAGACACACACACACACGCTCACATGAAAACTGGGAAAAGGACCAATTTTTAAAAAGATTCTTCTCCTCATTGAAATGATGAACAGCTTCAGTGTCCATCAACTGGGGAACTGATCGGTCAAGGATAATTTTTTTTAATGCAAACATTGATTAAAATAAAGCAGATACACATATCTCTGAATCTCTCTCTCTCACACACACATACCACATACACGTACCATGATCCCAAAATATGGTGCAAATTGAAATGTAAAGAGACTAGTACTGGGTGATTAGCATGGTAACATTTTCCTTAATAGCAAAATGGTATATATCATACACATACATATTTATAGAAATGAATTGTATTTAGAAAAGTATCAAAAAACATATTATTTATAGTTTTGGGTAGGGAAACTGCATTTTACAATTTTTTAAATGACACAATAACTACACATATTTGTGGCATATATGTGATATTCTGATACATATAATATATAATGACCAGATCAATAGTATATTCATTATCTCACATATTTGGAAACAGCATTCTTGGCATTAGAGGCAGGAGGAAGACCTGTTCTTTAAAATATTCAACCTGGTAATATTTGAAAAGGTGTCATAATCATGCTGCTTTAAATATTTTGAAAAAATCTTAGCTTAGCAGGCGGCACCTGTGGCTCAAAGGAGTAGGGCTCTGGCCCCATATGCTGGAGGTGGTGGGTTCAAACCCAGCCCCAAACAAACAAAACACTGCAAGAAAAAGAAAAACCTTACCTTAGGTGATGGTATGTGACTCACACTGACATATCACTAGACCTCCACAGCTATCTTCTTTTGTAGACAGGAGATATAGTGTTCTGTATTCTTAGACCAACAGTAAGCTCCAGAGGGTGAGTAAAACGATGAGTTAGTTATAGTCGTAGTTTTGAAACTCAGTGCTCTTTAAATACATAACACACGAACATGCCGCCATTACCCTCAGCTTCATTTCCTCTACTGGAAGTTGGTAAAAGTTATCTAGCAAATACAAATGAAAAAATTACGCTTGGCTTCTGTGAATTAACAGTTATAAAAGATATTGGGTGGCACTTGTAGGAGTAGGGCGCCAGCCCCATATACTGGAGGTGGCGGGTTCAAACCCAGCCCCAGCCAAAAACTGAAAAAAAAAAAAAAAAAAAAGATAACTATATCCAGAGGTAGATATAAAGACATTGGTGTAGATCAAGACATCCTGATACATTTGTACAGTAAATGTAATTTACATCTATCTATTTATCTCGATTACAATTATGGACATGAGCATAAAATATTAGAATTAAACAACATGAGGCAGGACATTTTAATCTGTTCACTGATTAATTTCAGCATTTAGAAAAATACAGACGTTTAGTACATATTGGTCAAATGGATCAAAAAATTAAGAAAAGTTACTATATATGTGCATACAGATCAATAATGTTCCACACTACTCTCTGTTAGTTGTCATTGAGGAGAAGGGAAGCTTGCATTCTAATATATCTGCAGCAATATCATCACCACCTTGGAGGATTTATCTCATACACCTGCATCTACGCCTTACCTGGTAATGCCCATTTCCATCAGGAACTATTATGCACGTCTTTTATTTCCATCTCCTCATTTTGGATTACTAAGCACTCCTAGAAAAGTCACTAAACTTCCCAACCTCTCACAAGCCCTCCTGTGTGTGTTAGTTTTTGGCCGTGCCATCAGTTAGACCCACTTTCTCCAAGTATTAAATACAACTAAGTTTTTCCTCTAAACAGATCTTACCAGCTTTGGTAAGAGATGGTGCAATTTAGGATGTTCAGCTGTTATCTTTTCTTCCTAAAATAATTTGGAAGCCACATACTCAAATAAGAATTTTAAAAAGTGTTTATAAGTTAATGCTTGGTTATTCTGGAACTAGGATCTCTTTGATCTCAGAGAAGTGCATCTTGTTGCCTTTAATGCCAGAAGACAAACTCAATCTGAAACTTTCTAAAATCAAGCCTCACACAGAATTCTGACTGGAAAAATGTTCTCTTTTGCCTTCCCAGGAGGAGTATTTAAGTATTCAAGGATTGCATGAATGATGCAAAATGTAGGAGTCTGGGGAAGTTCATTCCCTAAAGTGTCCCTTCCCTCCCAATTAAGGAACATCAGCCAGATGTGATGGAGAAATTAATCTTCAATTTGGTTTAGATTATGGGAAAAAGAGATGGCCCATTCTTGCTTTTAAATTTGACAGTGTAGGTGATAAATGAGATTTTGAGAAGAATTTAAAATATGGTCATGTAGCCTCCATGTCTTTGTTTCTAATATCATTCTCCAATGAAATGATCAGGGTTTCTTGAAAAAAAGTCTGATTCTGGGTCTGGAACTGAGAATGTATAAGATGAACTGCAGCATCTCAAAGTGGTAGAAAGTAAGAAAGTGCAAAAAAACACAAACATATTCTCACAGTGACGGGAACACAGGTGTCTACTGAAAGAGCCTACAATGGCCAAGCCTGTAAAAAAAAGTTCGTAACAAAATGAATAATAATACTCAACTGTAACCTTAATTAAGAAATGTATATAAAAAACTCCCCATGGTTATAAATAATTGAATAAATAACTAAATTAATAGAGGAGAATAGATAAGCCTCCTGTAAATATAGTTCCAAATTATTCATAAGGATAATGTGACTTCAAAGAATCATAAAATAATACTTCACCTGGTTTTTTTCTTTTATTTTTAATTGACTCGCAATAATTGTACACATTTATGGGATAAAGAATGGTATTTACATACATGTATACAATGTGTAACGACCAAATCAGGATAATTAGCATATCCATCACTTCAAACGTTTATTATTTCTTTGTGTTGTGAAGGTTCAAGATTCTACCTTTTAAGTGCAGGCCATACATAGTTGATTTCCTTCCAAATACAGTGTGAAATGGGGGAGAAGTAGGAACTTCAGAGGAGAAATGTGACAAATACAACCTCAGTTGAGTGGCTGAGCTCAACATCAAAGTCATGTCTTTTTGATAGTATGCACCTGTAGATATAACATGAGGAAAATGGCACTTAACCTCTTTGGTATTTCTTCCCAAATCCACAGGTCCAGGATAATCTTGTGTAAAATATCAGAAAAACCTTAGTTAAGGCTTTTTGTACAAAATATCCAACTAGTCAGTACTCCTGAAAATAGTCAAGGTCATGAAACATAAGAAACGTTTGAGAAATTGTCACTGTCAAGAAGTGCTGAAGGGAGCATAATGGCTAAATTAATGTGCTTTCTTGCGTAGGATTCTGGAGGGCCAAAAAGCATTGGTTAAAAAAAAAAAACAATGAAAACTATAAGACTAAAGCATATATATTAATCTGTCAATAGACATCTGGTTTGAAAATTTCTGCAATTTTAAATATAGAGCATTTTCATTTAATGTAATTATTGCGATTTTGGGACTTAAGTTGACCAGTATTGTAGATTTTTTTTTCACACAAAAACTTAAATTTCACATCAAAAAAAAAGAGAGAAAACAATTTCACTGTTATAAAATAAGATATTTCATGCAAAGTATTAACTCTGCCCCCCCAAAGCCCAACCTCCCAACAAACAAAAAAGTATATGGGAATACCTCTATGCTAACATATTAACCACAGTATAATCATTCATAGGAAAACAGTAATTAATCAATGAATTAAATTAAATAAAAAGTTCAACTATCATAAATTCATAGACCATAATGATTTTACAAGGCAAGCAATTCCAGAAATCTTATAAACAATAAAAAAAGAAGAAATATTTCAATATCATTCTACTTGATCTGGATACACTTGATATTGAAATTGAAGAAAATATATTGTTATAAAGGGAAATTACAAACATGTTTCACTTATAAATGAGGATGCAATATCCTAAACAACATATTGACAAGCTGAATTAAAAAAATTAATGTTTAAGTAATATACTTTGATCAAACTTGAATCCAATTTATGTGAAAGTTAGTCACTATTTTCTTTTCTGTTATTTTTTTTTTTTTGGTTTTCTTTCCCTCCCTCCCTCCTTCTCTGTCTGCTCTCTCCTTCCCCCATGCCCCACTGTGTCATTGATTGTCATTAATTGTCTTCAAATCAAAGTTGAATACATAGGATTCATGCTTCTCCATTCCTGTGATGTTTCACTAAGAATAATATATTCCACCTCCATCCAAGTTACAACAAATGCTTCAAAGTCTCCATTATTTTTGATGGCTGAGTAATATTCCATGATATACATATACCATAGCTTACCAATCCACTCCTGGGTTGAAGGACATTTTAGGCTGTTTCCACACTTTAGCAATTGTAAATTGGGCTGGGATAAACAGCCTAGTACCAATGTCCTTATAATACATTTTTTTTTCTTCTGGATAGATGCCCAGCAATGGGATTGCAAGATCAAATGGGAGGTCTAGGTTGAGTTCTTTGAGCTTTCTCAGTACTTATTGAAAAGTTAAAAAAGAGAATATAAATCTGAACAAGAAAGGCAATTGAAACAGGAAAAATTAGTACAAGAAATGTTTGTAAGAACACTAAAAGGTAAAATTTAACTGAACGTGGGGGTAATAAGGAGCTGAATGTGAAGACTTGAGAATCATGGATTAGTCTAGACTGTTTCCCGAGTTTCTGGTTACCTGATCAGTTTTGAATATCCAATATTTGAGGAAAATAGAAAGAAAATCCAATAGAGTGATTAAACCAAATGGTAGGACTCAGAAATTTATAGATGGAAATTCACATATGTGACCAAATGCTTTTCTTTTTCTTTTTTCTCCAAAATACTAATTAGACACAAATGCCTTTGCTACATGGCTTGAATCAATGTACTCATCACCTAAAGAGTGTTCAAGGCACCTATAATGTAGATTTTTGCCCCTCCCTTCTCCATGTCCCCTCTTTGATTTCCAATGACTTTTATTTTCCTCTGTGCACTGTGTGCCCATCAGTTGGTTCAAATTTTTTACAGAATACATATGGTGTTTGTTTTCCATTATTTAGATACTTTTCTTAGGATAATAGTCTCCAGTTCTTTCCAAATTGTTGCAAAAGGCATTATTACATCCTTTTTACAACGGAGTACTACTCCATGGCACATAAAAACCATATCATCTTAATCCACTCATGAATTGATGAGAACTTGTGTTGATTCTAAATCTTGGCAATTGTGAATTGTGCTGCCATATAAATTCAAGATCAGAGGTCTTTTGATAAAATAACTTCTTCTCCTTTGGGTAGATAATAAGTAGTGGAATTGCTATATCCAATGATGGGTCTACCTTTTCTTCTTTGAAAAATCTCCTTACTTGTTTTTCACAGGGGTTGTACTAATTTAAACTATAACCAAAAAAGTATAAGCATCCCAACATCTATTGTTTTTGAACTTTTTAATAAAAGTTATTCTAATAGGAGTAATGTAATATCTCATTGCAATTTTAATTTCCATTTTCTTTTCTTTTCTTTCTTTCTTTTTTTTTTTTTTTTGAGACCAAGTCTCATTCTGTCACCCTGGGTAGAGTGCTGTGGCATCACAGCTCACAGCAACCTCCAACTCCTGGGCTCAAGCGATTCTCTGGCCTCTGCCTCCCAAGTAGCTGGGACTACAGGTGCCCACCACAATGCCTGGCTATGTTTTGGATGCAGCCATCATTGTTGCTTGGTGGGCCCAGGCTAGATTTGAACCTACCATCTCAGGTGTATGTGACTGGCTCCTTAGCCGCTTGAGTCACAGGCGCCGAGCCCAATTTCCATTTTCTTAATTATTAGTGATGTTGAGCTTTGTTTTTCTTTGGTTATGTTGGAATTTTGAAAATGTGTTATTGAATTCAATTTGATAATATTTTGTTGAGGATTTTTGCATTTACATTTAAAAGTTTTGTAGTTGTGGCGGTGGTGGTCATCCTGTTCTTTCTTAGCTTGGTACCAAGATGATACTGCCTTTGTAGAATGAGTTAGAGAGGATTACCTTCTTTTCAATGTTATAGAAAAATTTCTGCAGTAGGGCTACGAGTTTTGCTTCATAGGTCTGGTAGAATTCAACTGTGAACCCTTCTGGTCTGAGACATTTTTATGTTGAAAGATTTTTTTATTACTGCTTCCATCTCACTGTTCATGATTGTTTTTTTTCAGGAGTTCTATTTCTTTCTGATTGAGTCTTGGAAAATGGTGTGTTTCAGGAATTATTCCATTTCCTCTATATTTTTCAGTTTATGTGGATGCAGATTTTTGTAGTATTCACAAAAGATGATTAATAGTTTTGTGGTATGAGTTGTAATATCTGTTTATTTCTGATTGAGCTTATTTGGTTCCTTTCCTTCTATTTCTGGTTAATCTAGTAAGAGGGTCTCTCAATAAATCTTTTCAAAGTAGTAACTTTGTATTTAACCTATCTTTTATTTTTTTTTCATTTTATTTATTTATATGACCTTTGTTATTTGTTTTTTTCTGCCTGCCTTTAGTTTGGTTTGTTCATCTTTTTTTAGTTCCTCGAGATGTGATATTACATTGTTTAATGTGGGATCTTTCTGACATTTTGTTGTGGGCATTTAAGGTTATGCGTTTTGCTCCTAGGACTGTTTTGTCTAAGTCCAATATTGTTAGGACTAGACTAAGATGAAAAAATACAAGTTACCTCCTGGAAAATTTCTGGGCCACAAGCTCTCAGCAAAACGGAGCAAGTCTGTTTCATTCCCAAGATAGATGGGGAAGTACTAACTGACTTCTTGCTTGGGTAGCTCCCCTTAGAAATGGACCGGGAAGTAGAAAATTCTCCCCAGACTGACCTTTGGGAAATGCCAGTACTAAAATAAAAATGTATGACTAACTAACCACAAATTCTGTTTCTGTACATTGCTTGCTAACCAACCCGGGTGCACCTAACCAATCTGAGCAGCCTGTGTGCCAACCAGGATGCGGATGAAGCCTTAAAAACTCAACCCCCCTGAGCAGTCAGCGCTTAGAGACCCCTGTTGGGCCTGAGGTAGTCTCTGGCTGTCTGTTGAATAAAGGACTCTTCTGTGAATTCGTCTTGTGTGGTGGCGTGTTCTTTGGGAATTACTGGGCACAACAGTATATTTTATTTTATTTATATCTTTTGTAGAGACAAGAGTCTCACTCAATCGACCTCGGTAGAGTGCTGTAACATCACAGCTCACAGCAATCTCCAACTCCTGGGCTTAGGTGATTCTCTTGCCACAGACTTCCAAGTAGCTAAGACTACAGGCACCGACCACAAGGCCCAGTTATTTTTTTGTTGCAATTTGGCCGGGGCTGGGTTCGAACCTTCCATCCTCGGTATATGGGGCTGGTGCCCTACCCACTGAACCACAGGCATTGCCCAACAATAGTATATTTTAATATCTTGTGTCTCCTTTGTCTTTCAGTTTAAGGAATGTTTAATTTTCTATCTTAATTTCATTATTGATTGAATAATTGTTCAGAAGCAGGTTGTTTAATTTCCATGACATTGTGTAGAATAGGGTTTTACTCTTGGTATTGGTATCTACTTTTGTTCCAGTATGGTGTGAAAATACATGGTATAATTTTAATTTGTTGAGGCATGTTTTGTGGTCTAAGAAATGATCTATCTTGAGGAATATCCTATGTTCTGATAAGAAGGATGTATAGTCAAAAGAGTTTTGGTAGAATGTTTGATAAATGTCTGTTAGGTCCACTTGTTTCAATGTCCTATTTATATTTATTGTTTATTAATTTTCTTCTTGATGATTTTTCCAGCTTTGAGTGAGGGGTGTTTATGTCACTGGCAATGCTATAATGCTACTGTTTAACTCCCAGCTTAGCTCCAGTAGAATTTGTTTTAGGTATCTGGGAGGTCCTGCATTATGTGCATGTATATTTAGGATTGTTATTATGATTTCCTATTGAAATGCTCCCTTAACCTTAACCTGCAACGACTATCTTTTTTTGGGGGGGGGACAGAGCCTCAAGCTGTCAGCCTGGATAGAGTGCTGTGGCATCACAGCTCACAGCAACCTCCAATTCCTGGGCTCAAGCGAGTCTCTTGCCTCTGCCTCCCAAGTAGCTGGGACTATAGACCCCCATCACAGCGCGAGGCCATTTTTTTTTTTTGGTTGCAGCCATCATTGTTGTTTGGCAGGCCCAGGCTGGATTCGAACCTGCAAGCTAAGGTGTATGTGGCTGGCACCTTAGCCCGTTGAGCCACAGATGCTGAGCCACAACGACTATCTTTTTATTTATCATTTTGACTTAAAGTCAATTTTGTCTCCTATGAAAATTACCCAACCTGATGGTTTTTGGTTTCCATTTGCGTGAAATATTTTTCTCCATCCTTCCACATCCAACCTGTATGTGTCCTTGTGTTTTACATGTATCTCCTAAAAACAGCAGATACTTGGGTTGTGTTTCTTTACCCATTCAGCGAGGTTATGTCTTTTGAGTGGCACATTTAAACCATTAACATTGAGAGATAGAATTGATATGTTGGATAAACTGTTCTGTTCTCTATGTTGGGTAATATCTTATTGCTTTGTTTTCCTCTTATTCTATCATTTTGTAGGAATTGTGAGAGCTTTACCTTTCGGGGAGTGATTTTGTACACAGGTGGGTATCTATTGTGCTAATTCACGTGTAATGCAGTTATGAGCATTTTCTCTGGGTCAGATCTGATGATGACAAATTCTGTCAGTGTTTGCTTGTCTGGAAAAGCTTGATTTCTCCATCAGTTTTGAATTTAATTTTGCGTAATACACAATTTTAGGAAGGTAGTTGCTCTGTTTAAGAAAACTAAAGATGGGCAGAATGTAAGGGCATACACCATGAAAGAAGGGCTCAATAACAACATGAACTATACTTAAGAAATGCAAATAATGCAACAAGATCATTCGTACAATCTTATCAATGTGAAATAAAAATAATAATCAAAGCAAACCTTCCATTTGATCATGCAATATCATTACTAGGCACCTATCCAGAAGAAATAAAAAAATTTTACCGTAGGAACATTTGCACTATAATGTTCATCATACCTCAATTCACAATTGCCAAGATGTGGAGTCAACCCAAATGTCCACCAACTCATGAGTGGATTAATAAACTGTGGTATATGGATATCATGGAATCCTACTCAGTTTTTAAAAAGATACAATCATTACATCTTTTGTATTAACCTGGGTGGAGTTAGTGAACTTTCTCCTTAGTGAAGTATCACAAAAATGGAAAAGCAAGGATACAATGTATTAAATAGTAATATGAAACCAATAGATAAACAACTATGCACTCACACAAGAGGAAAAGAACTGTTAAATTCAAAGGGGGAGGGAATGGGAGAGGGAGGAGGAAGATTGAGAAGCTCTCACTTTTGGGGCACGATATAAGGATTTGCAGCACACCCCCTGGGTTAAGGGCTCAACTACACATCGATCTTTAGCTAACAAACACAAACTATGTAACCTAATAATTTGTACTCTCATATTAATCTTAAATTTAAAAAAAGAAAGGAAAAAAGAAGATGAAGGATGGGGAGTGGAGCCCCCATTGGCCTTTCGGGTTTCCCTCTGTAGGTCAGTTGGAGGTGAATTTTGTCTTCATGTAGGTTTATCCAACCTTGTTTTATATTTTTGGAGGCTGTATTTTTAGGTATATGTATCAATTAAGGTGGTATAGAAAACAGAGGGCAGAGTTAAAAGCCATAATGTAATGAAAGTGCAGTAAGAGACTGCTATCAAGATGTTGATGATGGCTTCAAGAAAACCAAAAGGAATGTGCTATATCCTGGGCCTATTGAGAGTTGAATATCCTAGAGTACAATGGAAGGGGTAATGGATAGAGGAAATAAAGTATGTCAAAAGGAATAAATATTGTAAAATAAGACAAATCTGTAGAGGGGCCATGCACAGAACTAAGAGGATTGTCTGCTGTGTACTACAGTCTACGATTTCTACAACCTGCTCAATTTAGATTCTGCTACCTCCTGTCCCTCTCTCACACAGGAGGGAAAAGTAAAAAAAAAAAAGCAAAATAGAAACAAACTAAAATTAAAAAAAAAATGATTATACATTGTGGCCTTTCCCGGTTCTAACCAGGACCCTAATACTAGATGATACCTATTGATCCAAACAGTGTACATAGCTTCAGAATTTCTAAAAGGCATAATTAAAATCTCAAGGAACCTCCAAATTTCCATGGTCATGGCAGTGATTTTATATTGAAAAGGATATTATTGATGCTTTTATGATACTCTCCCAGCACATTGTGACAATTGGATGATAAAGAAGTCAACATTTATTAAATATATATTGTGTACCATGCTAAACATTGGCAACTCCAATCTTTGAAGAAATTATTCTAAAAAACAAAACAGGAAAAAATGTGTAATATTTCATCTGTGCTATAACATAGCACAAATCTTGAATCACTCATTGATAACTGTGAAGACATAAATAAAAGAAAAAAGCCTCATAGTCATCTATGTGATCACTTTGATAACATTGGCATTATTTTTATAATTATAACTGTACGTGGGTTTGTTGCAATTAAATGCTCATGGGAATTTTTCCCTCAGGCCTGTCTCATGACTTTTAGTTCAAAGTAACCCCAGCAATGCATTCCCAAATGTTCCTTTTGGATCGAAGTTTCATGGAACACTTAGATGTCATCCACCTCTAGTGACTGTTTCACTTCATAGCCAGAGAAAAGGAAAAGGAGTTAGCCTGAACAACCACCCTGATATTCCAAAGAAATACACAATTTTGAAAAAGTAAGAATTATGATCAGCACATATTTGTTTTTAAATCAAGATAGTCATTGGGATGTTGAGCAACTCTGTTTTGTGAACTATTCCCTAAAATTGCATTTCAGAAAAATTCCAATTTTTAGTTTATATTTTTCTGAAATATTTTTACTGGGGATTATTTTAGAAAAAAATATTTTCAGAAAAATCTGGAGGATAAGTGAGGTCAAATATTTTGAGGACAACAGCTTGAAAGCTCTATTTGTATTTGTGAGATCGCAATTAAGTAAATGAAAAAGTGTGAGGTTTTGAATTATACAAACATGGATTAGATATAGTCCTCCTTAGGACTCGTATGAACTTATTTGTAAAGCAGTGGGAATGAGACAATAACTTTTACCTCACAGGGCTGTGGTGACAAAATGGGTTAGCAAATGGAAAGTATTTAGTACAAGGCCCAGAACATATTATTGCTTAATAAGTGGTATGTAAACATTTTTATTCTAATCACATCAAATAAGCAAGCCCATATCATTCAATTTCCTAATTTTTTTTTGCTAAAGATATTATAGTTAAATTATCAGAAATGAAGTCATACAAAATCATCCTTATTGGATTTTTACAGAATCTGTACACTCCCATGACCTTAGTCATAAATCTTCTTTCCAATATTTGGACTTCAAAGCCTTCCCTTGCTTTTCTTTCTTGTTATCAAGCTGTAATTGACATTTCTATGCCAAGAATTCCTCACAGAGATCTTTCTCAACAAAGTAAAAATTTGAAGGAGTGACTTTTAGAAGATACAGTTTAAGTGAAAGGTATGTGAAAAGCTAGACTCAAAATTATTTATTTCTACAACTGGTATTTATATGAATGTATGTGGGGAGAGATAGAGAGAGAGGGAGAGTTTTTAAGGATTAAAGGACATCACAAGATATTTGAGGATGGAATGAACTTGTAGGTATTTCAGCAAGGGTGAGGTTTTTCAGAGGATTCCTCATGGAGACTCTATAGCAACGCTTTGCTTTGAAGCATCTTTTTCTGCATATTTCTGTGTTTCCTAAGCTCATATTCAATAGTGTAAGTAGAATAGTCCTGACTCTAAATGTTAAGAGATACAGAGGCTTGTACCACTCTCAGGGAAATATTCTTAAGCCAAAATTGCACTCTCTATAGTTTTAAATATCTAGTTTTTCTACAGATTTGCTCTACAATTTTAATAAAATGTTATTGCTAGATTTCTCTGTGTCCTTTAACATGTAGCTACTTCCATATATTATGGAATGAGAACCAAAGTACACCAACACCCTTTCTTCCCTGTATACTCCTTGTGTTCCGGATGTATGAACTCTACAACTCAGTTCCTTGTGACAGAACACAAATCCACAATGGGTAAAACCATTATCAGGTAAAAATATTGGAATCTACAGAGGGTGCCAAAAAATGTATACACATTTTAAGAAAATGTAGTAAAATTGTAATACTCAGTATATACCATTAATGGTTGTTATCTCGTGTATTATATCTCTTGTAATTGAAGCAGTCAAAGGTAACTTGAACATTACAATTTTAATACAGTTTCTCTCTTTCTTAAAATGTGTATTTTTTGGCACCATCTATATTTTCTTATACAAAAGTTTTCTAATCTAGAAAGTAATTTGGGGAGGTAGGGCTGTTTATACTTGATAATTTAGAATTATAAGCTTTTTACAACATATATTCTTTGCATAAATATCTCTATTTTCTTCTCGGTATAGGAAAATAGGTCTAGTGTTATTGTCTCCACCTATCAATTGAAGAAAGAGGCTCAGAGAGAGTGAATTGCTCCGTGATAAAGGAAAGAAATGCACAGAGCATCTGGGACTAGATGCTCCTCTTCATGATTCTTACACATGGGATCTGTCTACCACTTCTTATTTTTCCCGCAATGGAATCTTTTTGAAAACAAAAAGCTGGGCATGGTTGGCCATGCTTCTAACTTCAGCTACATCAGAGGCTGAGGCATGAGGCATGCTTGAGCCCAGAAGTTCTGAGTCTTCCTCCCTGAGCAGCATAGTGAGACTCCATCTATAAAAGTGCTGGTTATCTGATCTGATCCCTATACATTGTATATATTAGAAGATCTCTCTGTATCCCATGAACAGGTACAATTATTAATTCTCAAGTAAAATACAAAATTAAAAAGTAAAAATATTATTGAAATTAACATTCTTTTAGTAAAACCATGATTTTATTGAGGGAGGCCTTTGGATAAGGATAAAGGAGATGGTTTCAAGACACTGTTCTCTACTTCCAGATACCACTCATCAGAATGGCTGGACTGTTTTGAATGTGTGATCACATAAGCAAATTATTTCTTAATCACATTAAGTCCTACAATGTACCAACAGAAAACAACTAGCGCAGCAAAGTGTTCCTAACATGTCTAAAGTAACATCTACAATGTGCCTTTAGAATAATTAGGAAAAAGACAAAGCTTATATGTAAGAGAAAGCTCTGCTCTGTTTTGGGATGGCCCACAATTGCTGCCTCCAATGCCTCATTTCCAGCCTCTCCTTATCCTGAACTGTAGCCAAACACGCCACAGAGAGTCACTGAAACTGTTGTCAATGAATTCAGGTTCTTTTCCTGTGATGATTAAGAACATTAAAAATTTTTAAATTTCAATATAAATATTAATTTTACTAGTTGTATGGAACGTTAGTTTTTAGATCAGAATTATTTATATAAATTAAATGTAGCATAGAGAAGGCAAGGATCTTCCTTAAAGTTATATAATCAGTAAATAACAGAAATGGAGAAAGGTCCCATTTCTTTGCTGGAATTCCATTTGATTTTTGGATAACATGGCATAGATGTTAGGAATCTGGCATCAGATACAGGTTCACATCTTAGTTCTGCTCCTTAGTAACTTGATGACTTTTGGTAATTAGCTTAATGTATTTCCCTACATCTTCTTTGTTATCATTTTTTTATTAGATCATAACTATACATTAATGCAATTATGGGATATTATGTGCTGATTTTATATACAATTGGGAGTGCTTTCATCAAACTGATTAACATAGCCTTTATCTCACTTACTTAATTATTGTGCTAAGACATTTATACTCTACATTTAATAAATTTGACATGTACCCTTGCAATATGTACCACAGGGTGGTCCCACCGTTTACCTTCTCTCCATCCAATGACTGTCAGAACAATACCTGTGGAGTTTTTTTGTGAAATTTAGCGCATAAAAAGTACTTATAAAAGTCTAAGGCATAAAAAATCTTTCATAACAACCTGGATAAAACTGGAGACCATTCTTTTTAGTGAAGTATCACAAGAATGGTAAAACAAACACCACATGTACTCAACACTAAATCGGAACTAGTCCATCAACCCTTATGTGGACATAAGGAAGAAAACTCAACTAGAATCATATAAGGAGGGAGGAAGAGGAGAGATTGGATTATTTCACACTTAACTGGTATAATGCACACATTCTGGATGAAGGAATACTTACAACTTTGACATAAAATGTACAAAAGCAATTATGTAAACAAAACTTGTAACCTAAGTAATATTCTGAAATTTACAAGAAGAACAATTGTGATGCCCTTAGTCTAAATGGTGTTTAAAAGACTCAGGCTATAATAAACTTGCTATAACCGACACCTTTTTATCCCACAATTTATCAATCTCTTCCAAACTTAAAAACTGGCATTAAAGATTTATTATGTTCTGTATCATTTCAGATGAATTAAGTTCCTTTTGTGTATTCTGGACTTGACCCAACTTCATGGAAAATCACAACAATGTCACAGAATTTGTTTTCAAAGGTCTCTGGGGAAATAAGCAAATAGAGTTACTGTTCTTTTTCTTGTTCCTGCTTTGTTACCTTGCAGTCTTAATGGGGAATTCCATCATTTTGCTCACCATCACCTGCAGCCATCTAATTGAACAACCCATGTACTACTTTCTCTGCCACCTGTCTGTGATGGACCTCTGCTATACCTCCACTGTGGTCCCCCGCCTAATCAGGGACTTAGCTGCAGCAAGAAAACACATTTCCTACAGCCACTGCATGACCCAGCTCTTCACTGCCCACTTGCTGGCAGGTGTGGAAATATTCATCTTGGTGTCCATGGCTTTTGACCGCTATGTTGCCATTGTCAAGCCCCTGCACTACACGGCCATCATGAGCCGGAAGAGGTGCAACATGTTGATAGTCGCAGCCTGGGGCGTGGGGTCTTGGCACTCGGTGGCTCTGCTGCTCATGGTACTCAGTCTGCCTTTCTGTGGTCCTAATCTGATAAATCACTACCTGTGTGACGTCAAGCCCCTTTTGAAACTGGTCTGCCAAGATATTCGTGTTGTTAGTATCTTAGTGATTGCTAACTCAGGGATGGTGGTAGTTGCAATTTTTCTTGTCCTCGTAGCTTCCTACATTCTCATTTTATATAATCTTAGGACGAGGTCCGCTGCAGGTAGACGCAAGGCTCTCTCAACCTGTAGCTCTCACGTAATGGTAGTCGTTTTATTTTTTGTGCCCTGTATCTATACCTATGTGTTGCCG
The DNA here is from genome assembly GCA_963574655.1 of Perodicticus potto. Classification (NCBI taxonomy): domain Eukaryota; kingdom Metazoa; phylum Chordata; class Mammalia; order Primates; family Lorisidae; genus Perodicticus; species Perodicticus potto. Next base: position 21,876 of record CAUYRH010022387.1, read on the forward strand.
GCAGGTCGTGAGAACAAGGATAAGGAAATCTCTGTGTTTTACACTGTGATTGCCCCCATGCTGAATCCGCTCACCTATACCCTGAGAAATGTAGAGATGAAAGTTGCCATGAGAAAGGTGTGGTCTCGAATGTCACATTCAGAATTCAAGTAAGTTGGGAAATGTTCATTGTGCTTTCAGTCCTATATCTCCAAGCCAGTTATCTTTTGTGTGGTTATGGAAACAATGTAAGCTTTCTTTGGGGAGTTATGCTAAATGATGTCTCATGATATGTCAGCCCAAGAAAAAACATTACTGTCATTGAGATTGTAATAGGCCCTTTAAATGGCTCGACTAGTTGCAGGTGTAACCACTGGATTTGGAGCACGCTAGGAAAATGTATCAAGATTCTCTCCAAAAAATAGATGAAATCTTATTTTCCTTGGAATAAGACCCCCCCCAAATTTGTTCATCAGACTTCTTCCAACATCGGTCCAAGTTTAACTGGCTAATCTCTGAATTTACCACAGTGGACACAGTTATGGTGTTGTGGTAATAGACTGTGGGGACAGGAGACTTGGGTGACATGCTGACTGTTTATTCTCTGTGTTTTTGGAATTTACTTCAATTAGGAGATTTCATTTAAAATATCTATAAAGTAGGTTAATGTTATACTTTGTAAAGATGTAATATTATATTTGCTAACCCATGAAGGTTAGCAGAATATGTGGCATAACAAAAATTCATGTTAGATACCTTCCCTCTTTCTCTACTTTTCTTCCTGTGTCTCCTTTTGTTTGTATTTTGATTCAGCCCCACTGGACACATCTGTGTTCTCCATACATACTCCACAATCTTTCCCTCCAAGGCTGGCTATTTCCTCTGCTTAGGATGCTGTTTGCTACTACCTGAGGACCCTTTCCTTACCTGTAATTCCCACTGCTGGTGTTGTCTCATTCATGATGACATCGCAGACCCATGAACACATCAGATATCGTTCCCATTCCTTCCCTGTTAGTATTTCTTCCAATGAACTGTTTTACCAATTTGACTGAACCAGAATATTATATGTCATATCTTTATTTTTCTCACATACTTTTTGCTAACCATTGACTTGACACAGATGAAGATGTAAATAAAGTTACTAAATTTAATTCATAGAAACTATTTTCTCTTTTTCTTTGACTGCATACATTGTTCTGACATATCTAGAACATCCCTTTACATCATTAATAATCATGAATTCATGATATAATAAGTAATTCTATGTATGCCAGAAATGGAACATGTGTGTATTCTCATGTACCTATCACGAAGGAAATGAAACCCAGTAGACTCTCAGCCTCTATGATGTCATCTTCCTTATTTATTTCTGAATTAAGTAGGTACGAGGTACTACTACCATTGGTTACCACTTGACTTGTTTTTAGTGATAAAGGTCATATCACTACAGATGTACTGGAGTATAAAAGAGAATTAAGAAACCTCATGGACATATTGTGGCAATAAACTCAATAAGTTATATGTAATGGTCAATTTTTTATGATGTAAATTAGGAAAGCTTATTAAAAATAAATACAGACAAGAAATGCAGACAATGCCCAACTTATAATGGTTTCACACATGATTTTTTGGCTTCGTGATGGTGCAAAAGTGAAAAGCATTTAGGAGAAAGCATATTTCAGTGTTTGAATTTTAGCTTTCTGGTGCTAGCAATAAGTATGACATTCACAATGCTGAGTGACAATGACAAGGTGCAGGTCCCAGTGAATCACACAGCATGAGGGCAAACGGCCACCGTTTGCAGTGTCCTGTGCTGCTAGGGCTCTGCGGGGATTATGTTCTCACATCCCCTGTGTTCACAAAACACCCGTCTGTGTGCAGCGTTCAACACTTTATTATAAGATAGACTTCCTTAGATGATTTCCCCAACTGTAGGCTAATGTAAATGTTCTGACCTTAAGTATTTAATGTAGACCAGGTGAAGGTATGAGGTTTGTTAGGTTAGATGTATTAAATGCATTTCGACTTCAGAATATTTTCAACTTACAGTGTTTTTATTGGGATTTGACCCCACTGCAAGTCAAGGAACATCTGTAATAGATATTCTTGATAGTCCTTTATTGCTTAAAGAAATTGAATGTGTTGTTTCAAGGCTATTATTCTTTGCATGTAGGTTTACTAGCACATTGTACCAAACACAAAGTTAAAAAATTCTTATTATGTGCAAACTCTTCCAAAAATAGAACGGAAGAGAATAAACTGGAACTCACTCTACGGGATCTGTATTTCTTTGATATTTATAAATTATATCATCTTTCCCGCATGTTCCTTAGAATTTTCTACATAAATCATTTCACTGTGGATATGCTATTTCCTACTCAAAATAAGTGATTTTTAAAATGTGAAGTTAGTATGGTCCTGTGATATAAGATCACTGTACAGAAATCAATTTTATAGTTTATAGTAGTAACTAACAAGATAAATATATTATTAAAATTTTCATTTATAATAGCATGAAAAAATATAAAATATTTAAGTATGTAGTATCAATCTGACAAGATAAGGTCAAGACATTTTCATTGAAAACTAAACATTTTACTGAAAGAACATAAAGATGTTCTTAGTAAATAGAAAGAACTACTATGTGTATGAGCCAGAGAATTCAGTATTATTAACATGTGAATTCTCTCCAAATTAATCTTTAGATTCAGTTAATCAAAAATAAAATCTGAACATGCATTTCTTCTTTTTAGAATTTTCCAAAATTCTAAAGGTTCTAGTGTTTATATGGAAATGCAAAGGACCTACATTATCTCCTAAAACTTAAAAAAGGAACAAACTTGGATGGATTTGGTATCACAAGAATGGAAAGACAGGCATCATATTAATTTGAAACTTGTAGATGAACAATTTACTGAAAGAAAAGTTCAATTGGATCCAAGGAGGAGGGAGCCGGGAGGGGTGTTCGTGGGAGGTTCCCAGCGGGAACAGTGTGCAGGTGTGTGGCACACAACCTTGGTGAGGGACATTGCTACAACTCAGCCTTCTCCTTACAAATGCAAGCAATGTGTCCTAATTGTATGCACCCTCATATTAATTGGGGGGAAAAAGAACAAACTTAAAGAAATTCCATAGCCTTATTTCAAGTTATATTCTAAACCATCTGTGTTCAAAATGGTTTGGCATTTTCAGAAAGATATACAAATAGACCAATGTACTAGAATAGAGGCCAGAAGTAACCTGCACATATGCAACCAACTACTTTTCATTAAAAGTCTTTAGGCAATTCAGTGGGTAAAAAAGTAGTCTTCTTAATATACGGAGGTGGAAGAATTAGACATTCCTTTGTGTGTGTCTCTCACTCACACCTTTCATCCATACATCACACCTTGTATGTGTTTAATTCAAAATGGATGTTAGACCTATACACACATATATACAATGTAAAGAATGAAATGTTTCTTTGTGTTCTATTCTCCTGCCTCTGTTCCAATAGTGTTACCCTGTCCCAGTTCTGATCCTGTAGGTCATTGATTTATTATCTGTCTCCTCTACAAATCTAGGATCTTGGTAAAAGGCTGTTTGGGATGTAAATGCCTGTCTTTGATTCTCTGTGTCCTCCTCCATCTCAGGTTCTTTTGAAAGCTAATCTGACAGTATTACAGGCTATAGTATTTTCCTTCCTATTCTTCAGAAAGCTGGAAGGGCACAAAGTAGGCGCTTTGTGACCTGCTCTGTCTGACAATAGCATTTTGAGTGCTCCAGACAAACAGCGCCTGAGCCAAGTTATCCCGAAGGGACAATGTCAAGGCCCAGAGGCACGGGGAACATCGCTACGGACAGTGTCTTGGCCAGGATCTGTTTAGAAATGTCCTTGGGGATATAATTTCTTAGGGCTTTCAAAACCATTCTTGCACTGTTACTTAAGTTTATATCCTGCTCTTTCTACACTGATTTCCTTCATATACAAACATAAAACAGATGACTCCTGTGTCTTAAAATGCATATTAGCTTCTGCAAAAATTTTGAACTACTCTTTGAATTTTTGTTTCTTTTTGGTCTGAGCTAGTGTTAGGATGTTAAGTTGATACTCAATGTCCCAGCTGCCTGCTTTCCTGAGAGATGCACCTCTTGCGTCATTGATGGATTTAGTGAATATTCGAAGTCTACTTCCCTTGCAAACCTGTAGAACTTCTACATGTTGAGATTCCCCGAGTGTTTTCAAAGAATTAGTCCGGATGTTTTTGAATTACTGGTTCAAAATTCTCTACATTTTATTCTTATTTTGAAATGGGAGCAAATTGACAGTTTGAGTATCTGAGGGTGGAAAACTTCCTGATGTAGCCTAAAACTAACCCAACAGCCACTCAGACCTGATGGTCAGGGAATCATCCTCCTGGTTGGGTTTGCGGAGAGTTCCACCAGCCACGTGGTAGGCTGTATGCGACATTTACATTTTTTTTTTTTTTACAAAATTTTATTCTAAAGGCTATGATTCTCTTGCAGCATATGGTAAGCTGATTACTGAATAAATATTTCAGCATAATTCAGTTTTAAGTGTGCATTATTTATTATATCATCAGAATTTCAGTTAATAACAAGAGAATTAAAGTTAAAGGCACTTTCAAGTTGGCAGTGAATTTCATTATTTACCATTCTTCCACTTTTAGATATTCTCTACATTTCTATTAAAAAATTAGTCCAGTTAATGGCTGAATATCTAACATAGGGAAGAATTTCCTGACTTTGAGAAAACATTGCATCCCAAAATGCACGAGCTGCAGCAAACAAGGTAAGTTGTTTGTTATATTCTGACATATTAAGAGAAATTTTGAGCATATGCCACAAATCGCACTTTAATTAGCAGCACACCTATTCTTGTAATGTTAAATTAATACCCCAAAAGACATGCAAAATTTTTATTCAGTCCTACCAAAGAAGTAAATCATTTGATTGTTCTCATAGTGCAAAAAATCAGTGTCATGATTAGCATTAACAAATGTCTTAACATAACCAATTTATCATTAGTTATCCCATGTATTGAATTTGTAGGATGATAATTGTTCTTTATTTCTTCACTGGACTTGGTGGTGAATGTGCGTGCATGACGATTTCATTAGTTGCTACACTATTCACTCAAAGAGACAAGAATGTAAGAGGCAAACAACTGTGTATTCAGCTTGTTTGGCTCTGGGGTACGCCACACTACCTCGCATATTCCTTATGTGCTCCTGAATTATGTGACGGTATCTTGATTGTATAGATAAGAAAAATGAGGCTTAAGAGTTTAAACAATTAGGTCAAGGAACACAACTTGGTCACTTTAGTTTGTACTTCTCAACGTTTCTACCTTTTTCTGTGTTGTCCTTGTTCTAACCACTTGGTGACTCATTGCCTGACTTTTTTATTTCCTCATGTAAGGGTTCAATTTTTTAATGGAAGTTTTCTTACTATCTCTATGGTCAGGATAATACATTTTAATGATTAAAGTTATCCTCATCTAACTGTTCACTTTTCCCTTTTGCCCCTGCTATCAGCAGTGCCCATTCATCATGTTCCCCTACATATAAGAAATTAAGAGATAAGAAATAGATTAAACAGCAATGATGGCCTAGAGAACAAGGAAGAATCCTGACTTAAAGAACTCACAGCTTTGTATCAATAAAATGGAGGGACTATGATTTCAAACTGATTTAGAATCAGATTATTCTAGAACGCATACTTATAGTAAATACAAAATATCTTTTCACATGAGTAGTCAGGAAGACAGACTGGGAATTCTGGTAACCTACCACTGTGAATATTCTTCTCTACAGAAATGAGCTTTGACTATCATTGTTTTTTTACTGCCATCCTCCACGAGACCCTACTTTCCATCCCTCTCTACTCTCGAGCATGGTAGGCAGCCCTGCTGGACTTAGAAACCACATTTCTGTGTTCTGGCACCCGCAGTGTATTACTTCAGATCCAGAGAAGTTACTTACATCTCCTGTTCTGAGTCTCTTTTATTTCGAAATAAGAGGTTTATATTAATCCAACGAGTCTCACTTTTAAGTTACTCATAGTCTCTTTCTATGATAAATATCTTAAAATCCAATTATTTTAGGTAAATGAATATATGTGAAAAATCAACAATTTTCCACATCAGAAACAAAGAATCAGTATGAGGTGTAATAGAAGAACGTAGAGGCGATGGGGAGGACAGGTGCAGAAGACAGGAAAGTGAACACCTTCCCAGCCAGCTGCCAGTACTTTCTATCTACTGATTAATTCTGAATACTCTGTGCCTCATAAGTATTTTATTGGTTTGTTATATAGAGGAGGATAGAAAATGATACTGATAATCAGGGAGGACCAAACTCAAAATTCTCTTTGATCAAGTAAGAGCCTTGGCTAATAATTAAAAACAGAATTGGTCTCCTACAGTACAGAGCAGTTTTTTCAATGTTGTAACTCTTTACTGTTATTGACCTGCCATGCAAATTCATCTCAAAGACTATAACTAGCATAGATATTGCTTTTGCGAGTTACTAGATCGGATGTCTTATAAATACCCTTCTGAGAAACGCATTTTGTGTTTTTATAATGGACATCCAGGGGTCGAGATATGATTGTCGTGTCAGATTCAGACTAAGGAAGAATGTATGCTAAAGCTTTTGCATCCCCACTGAGGTCAGCTAATTCCTCTTTAGGAGGTAAAATAGCACCAAGAGAGCATTCTACCTATCCTACAAGCTCATTCCACTGACTAAATGATGTCTTAAGGCTATACATTAACTATAATAGATTTATACCCTTGAATTTTTAATTTATTCATTCATGCAATAAATATGTGTACCACTGTATGCTAACTACAAAGTTTGTTTTAAAATCACCTTCTTTATCATCTCATTTAATGACATTTGTTCCTTTAATTGTATTAATTTTTCATCCAAATTTATTGTTTTTTTCTTTCAGACAATTATCTTATTAGTGAATGAAATACATCCAACTGAAATATACAGAAATGGAGAGAAACATCTCAGAATTCATTCTCTTGGGACTTTCTTATGAGGAGAATGCACAAATATTTTGCTTTGTGTTCTTCTCTTTTTGCTATGTTGCTCTATTGGTAGGAAACCTTCTCATCCTTGTCTCCATCAGAAGTGCCCCTCTTTTCCACCAACCCATGTATTATTTTCTCAGCCATTTATCCTCTGTGGACATCTGCTATACCTCGAGTGTTACTCCCAAATTAATTGGGGACCTGCTATGGGGGACAAAAACCATCTCTTATGGTAATTGCATGTTACAGGTTTTTGCCGTGCACTTCTTTGGAATCACCGAGGTGTTCGTTCTCACTGCCATGGCATTTGATCGCTACATTGCCATTTGTAAGCCTCTCCACTACATGACTGTCATGAACAGGGCAAGGTGCAATCTCCTAGTGTTTGCTGCTTGGGTGGGTGGGGCCGTCCATTCCTTCCCTCAATTATCTCTGACAATCTGGTTACCCTTCTGTGGTTCTAACGAGATTGATAACTATTTTTGCGATATCTTTCCTTTGCTAAAAGTTGCCTGTACTGATACGTACATCACTGGTGTCCTTGTGCTTGTCAATTCGGGTCTGGTTGCCATAGTTACCTTCGTTGTCTTATTTGGTTCTTATGTCATGATATTATTCACTTTAAGAAATCACTCGGCGGAGGGAAAACAGAAAGCTTTCTCCACCTGTGGGTCTCATATCACTGTGGTAGTCTTATTTTTTGTGCCCTCCATATTTGCCTACCTTAGGCCTCCTACCACGTTCCCTGAGGATAAAATATTTGCACTTTTTTACACAATTATTGCACCTATGTTCAACCCTTTAATTTATACTTTGAGAAATATGGAGATGAAAAACACCTTGAAAAAAGTTTGGTGTCAAACATTATATTCCAAGGAAGGACACTAATTTACAAAAGAATATTGGCTCAGAAACTTTATAAAGAACTAGATGTGCATGAAAAAGCTAAAAGCAATATCATACATTTTGTGCTACTTTGTTAACTTGACTAGAATTAATAAAGGAAATGGGATTTAGAGGTTTAAAGTAATAGCCAACCAAATATTTATTCTGGCATAGGAAAATGACTCAGAAATTTATCTGATTTCATGCTGTATTGAGATGTTGGATGTAGGGATACCTATATTTAAAAAAAGAACAAAAAACCTCTGAGCCAAAATAAAGTGAATATTCCAGAAATATTTTAATAATAATAATTTTATTATAAACCTCTTATTGATCTTATATATGTAAAATACAAAAATTTAGAATTTACACATATTTAGAATTAAAATGGAGAAAGATTGCATTATTTTGGATTAGTTAAAGAGTTCTAGATATGATACTAATGGCATCATTCTGAAAGGAAAAAAATGGGGTAAGATGGATTTCATCAAAATTATAATTTTACTATACAAATGAAATTTTTAATAGAATTGAAAATATTACACACTGAAACAAATTTTTAAAAATTATACCTACCTGCCCTCCCATCCACTCAGGGAATGCAGGGCTCTCCCATTCCTTGGGTCAGAGTTCCCTGTGCCCAAGTCGAGCTCAGACACATGGTGAGATGCCTGGGGCCTGACCAGCAGGAGTGTGGGAGAGCCGGGCTCCAGGAACACCCCTCGTGTGTGCAGCAGCTTTCTCTCCCTCAGCTTGCAAGGGTCCTATTTGGTATTGACAAAGATGACCTCTACTCTTTTCTCTTGTGTCTTGATAAATGCTGGAGACACTGGAGCTGTTAAATTTATCTTGGGGAAGACCTCAGAACTGCTCTATGCTGTGTCCTGGAACCTCTCACTGCTGTCCATGCACGATTAATAACCAACTGTTTTGTATACTTGTTTTCACTTTTCATTTTGACAAACAAGTACTATAGTTATAGCTATTAGAATAAAATCTCTTAACTATTAAGAAATTATCCAATAACTAAACAACTACCATTTCAATTATCTAGTAGTATCTGAAAACTATGAAGGAAATGAACAGCTCAGGAAGAAATGGACAAACATTTGAAATAGATACTTCATCAGGGAAAGTATATAGATTAAAAATTAGTACATGACAAGAGAGGAATCATTAATTATTAGGGAAATGCAAATTGTAACCATATGATACTACTACCCACTCAGTACAACAGGTAAATTTAAGACAGACTACACTGGGCACTTGCAATACAACTTGAGGAACTGGGAATATAAGATGCTACAACTATCCTGGAAAACAGTTTGGAAATTGTTCAAAATGTGAAACACATATTTCCTAAAATGACCAGAGATTCTATTCCTTCACATTTATCTGAGAGAAAGAAAGTAGTTTCTCATAACTGTATTTGTACATGAATTAGTAGAGCAGCTAACAATATGGATACAACCAAATAATTAAAGTTGGGGAAATGAAGCTCTACAACTTGAAATTTACCTCGGGAGCGAGAACAATGCAACCTAAAGATTTCTACTCTCATATCAATTTTTTTAATAAAAAAATAATATTGGGGAAGTGTAAAAACTGTGGAATTTTCGTACAGTGCAATAACCTCAAGATGTAATAGGAATGTGCTATAACTAGACACAAAGATATGGCTAAATTCCATAATATATAATTTTAATGAAATAAGCCATCTCTCTTCCCCTCACAACTGTGTACTATGTTCTTTAATCTTAGAAAAAAATAAGTCAGCAAAGAAAATTACTATGTTGTTCCAGAAATGGATTAGTGTTTTTGTGGGCATGAGGCAGAGGCTAGAGAGGAAAATTACAACCTGGTCCGAGGAAACTTTGTGTGTGTGTGGGGGGGTTATAAGATGTTCATTATCTTGATTATGGTGATGATTTTATATGTATAGATGTAGGCCAAATATTTTGCATGAATTATGTACATTGTATTTTGATTATACTTTCATATAGGTTTTTAAAATTTGTATTCTTAAAATGAATCCCATGACTCATAATCAATCTCATGAAATCAATCCCCAGAGGGCCATTCTGGGGCTTTTAGAGTTAGAAGGAAATCCAATGGTTATTCTCAAATTTATTTGGCCAGGAACACATATACAGCTCATAGATATTGTATAGATTTCCTGCCTTCCATCATTTGGAAGATTATAAAACACACTTCTTTTTGGAAATAAATTTATATGATCGATAACACCAAGTATTTTAAGGGGAGTGTGGAAAAGGAAAATGACCAGGACAAAATTAATTCTCAGCAAACAAGTTAAGATGAGCTGTTATGAATAAATGGATAAAGGAAATACAGCATATACACACAATGGAATACTAATCAGCTGTAAAGGGGAAGGGGAGTCTGTGATTTTCAATAACATGGATGAACCTGGAGGACATTATGCCAAGTGAAATAATCCAGAAACAGGAAGACAAATGCTCACGATCTCACTCATACATGGATTCTAAGAAAGTTGATTTCATAGAACTAGACAATAGCACGGTGTTTACTAGGGGCTAGAGCAGCTGTGGTGGAGTGGATTGGGAGATGTTGGTCAAAGGATTTCAAGTTTTGATTAGATAAGAGGAATAAGTTCAAGAGGTGTATTTTATGGCATGGAGACTATAGCTAATAACAATTTGTTATAATGTGCAGAGAGTGGATGTTAAGTATTTTTACTACAAAAATAGTAACTATGTGAGACAAGGCCTATGTTAATTATCTAGATTTAGTTACTCCACAATGGAGATATATATATACATACTTTAAAACACCACACTGTACATGACACATACAATTTTAGCTGTCAATCAAAACATGAAATAAATTTAAAAAAAAAAGCAAAATGATCACCTGAGATGAAGCCTAGAACTATGATTTTGAATAATTCAATTGCATACACCTCTAAGGAGCTTGTTGAAATGTGTGCCCGTGAGTATTCATGGATGCGTAGACAGTTACAGATATGACAGCTCTCTCTTTTTGTGTTGATGTGCAAACCACTTGAGTGAAGATTCCTCAGTATTAGACATTATGATGGACAACCAGTTAAAATCTGGGTTCCAATACTGTTCATTGTTAAATGCTAGGATCTCTCTTATGTTCAAGTTCACCTAACTTTTAAAACCTGGAGTAAGTGATCAACCTACAAATAGCCTTTCTTTCATTCATTGAAGACACAAGGTCCGAGCCCTGTTTATACTGGTAAAGTAGTATTTTGAGCTGGCTATATAACTTCTGGAAGCTTGTGTTCTTATGTGGATAAAGAAACTAATAGTAATATAGAAATAAACATTATTGTCAAGTCTAAATAGCATAATGAATTTAAAGTACTCAATAATCTTTCAATTATTTTACAACAGGGAAGACACTATAAAATTGATTTCCTGAAATTTTACAGGTCTGAGGAAAATTTTTAATATATGAATTTGTATAATAAATAGTGCTGTAGTTTAAATGTGCCCTCTGTCCACCAAAAGACTGTGTTAGAATTTTAATCCCCAGCACAACAGTGTTGGGAAGTGAGGCTTAAAAACAAGCAAGTTGTAGTTGAGCCCTTCACCCAGGTGCTGAACACCCTCACGTTGTGCACATGAGGTGGATCTCACCAAGTGCTCTCCTTCCTCCCCCCTTCCCTTCTCCTCCTCCCCTTCACCTTGCTAGAATATACTTGTGTGTGTGTGTTTGGTATGGGCAGGTAGTTGTTTACATATTGGTGTCATATTACTACTGAGTACATTGGATACCTTCTTTTCCCATTCTTTTTTTTTTTTTTTTTTTTTTGAGACAGAGCCTCAAGCTGTCTCCCTGGATAGAGGAGTACCATGGCATCACAGCTCACAGCAACCTCCGGTTCCTGGGCTCAAGCGAGTCTCCTGCCTCCGCCTCCCAAATAGCTAGGACTACAGGCACCTGCCACAACGCCTGGCTATTTTTTGGTTGCAGCCGTCATTGCTGTTTGGCTGGCCCGGGCTGGATTCGACCCGCCAACTCAGGTATATGTCGCTGGTGCCTTAGACGCTTGAGCCACAGGCACTGAGCTGCTTTTTCCATTCTTTTGGTACATTACCAAGAATATGTTTCAACTCCATCCAGGTAAACACAAAAGATGTAAAGGCTCCATATTTTATTATGTCTGAATACTCCATTTTTATTAAAGAAGTAAAACTAAAAACATTTCCACTCAGAACTTGAACTAGACAAGGATGCCTACTGTTCAACATAGTACTGGAAGTCCTCGCCAATGCAATCAGGCAAGAGAAGGAGATCAAGGAGATTCAAATGGGGACAGAGGAGGTCAAACCCTCCCTCTTTGAGGATGACATGATCTTATATTTGTAAAACCTCAGGGATTCAACTACAAAGCTCTTTGAAATGGTTAAGAAATATAGAAATGTCTCCGATACAAACTCAATATCCACAAATCAGTAGTCTTCATATACCAATAACAGTCGAGCTGAGAATAAAATTCAATGACATAATGCCTTTTGCAGTCGCTCCAAAGGAAATGAAATACAAGGGAATATATCTAACAAAAAGTGTGAAGGATCTCTCTAAAGAAAATTATGAAGCCCTAAGAAAAGAAATAGCAGAAGACATAACAAATGGAAGAATGTAAGATGCTTGTGGCTGGGAAGAGTCAACATTGTTAAAATGTCTATACTACCTGTAGTGATCTACAGATTAAATGCAATTCCCATCAAAGATTCAACATCATACTTTGAAGAAGTAGAAAATGATTTTTGATGAATGAGAAAATATAATGTGACAGAGAAAATAATCGTCTTTTAAATCAATAATATTGGAACAGTTGAATGTTCACAAGCCAAAAAAATAAGCCTGGATACACACTTCAGAGCTTATATAAAAATAAAATTAAAATACATTAATTACTTTTAAGTGCTTTCTAAAATTATTTCTAAATATCCCAGGAAGATATAATTAGATGCGTTCTGTTACCTGGGAGGATACCCCGTAGAGCAGATGAGTGCCGAGTAAGCTAGTATAGCTGAAAATAGCAACAGAGAGTGCAAAAATAGATAAGAAAACAGATGAGGAACAGGTGGATCCCATGGACAAAATCTGAAGATCTGAAGATGTGAAAATAGTGACTAAGTCAAGATTGGAGGAGACATAGAACAGAAGTGTTGAAAAGCAAAGTTTAATCTGACTGTAGGAAATAGACTGATTTTAAGAGGACCTTCCAGAATCCTTCTGGTAATAGCACTTTACAGGCAAAGCAAACTTGGATGTTGAATTAAATTTCAAGACCTTGATTGATCTTTAACTATAGATTACTTTTAGACTTTTATTAATATAAGCTTTTAATAATTAAATAAGACACAGAGAAACATTAGTGTACAGAATAGTGAATAATTTTTAATTACTCCCACAGCACTCCCATTCATGACAAGAAACAAGATTCCTACCCTCTCAGTCATGCATTCTTTCCCTGTCTGTAATCTCTAACTCTTGAACATCACCCATTTGCCCTATAACTTTTCTATGCCCCATTTTCTTCATTTCTGAAATGTGGTTGGTGTTATTGTGAAGATAACTAAATTAAGTCCCACCTATTTGTTCATGTCTGACATAGAGTACTTGTTTACTAAATATTTGCCATTATTCATGGTGTTCACAGAGTAAAGCAGAAGCAAACAGTAGCTTTGAATATAGATATATATTAAAAAAAGAAGGCTTATTGAAAACAATAGACTAGAGAAAATTACAGAATGTTTAACTGTATGGTTGACAAATATTAATGTGAGCACTTTGTTGTAAACTCAAAAAGACATGAAAGAAAGTTTCTATATCACATGAACATTTGCTTTAAATGGAAACGAATTAAAGTATGCAACCATGAACTTCTTCCCAAGAGAATGTGATAAAAACACTTTGTGAGAATTGAGAGAGATCATTTCTTAACATAGGGACCAGACCCATAGTTTTCTCTTAAGATTACAGAGAAGGGAAAAATAAACTCAAGTTGCATAAATAGCAGATTTCAGCCATCAAGAACTTTGTAATAAATAGGATTTGAATAACATGCTGCAAGGGTCTATATAAATTGTTAAATTTCAGTAAATAAGCAATGCTGTGAAGGAAATAAAAATATATCTTTAGAATAATCCTTTACCTAAAATTTTACTTAGTATTTCAGCTGGAAATTGCACAGGAATAATTTGGTTCTACAGAGACTATGATGTAAGTAGTTTTTGAAGACAAAGTATTCTTCTACCTTCAAACATTGTTCTGAGTCATAGCTTCTGGTTAATTTGATTTGATGATGTGAGAGGTGACAGCAGTTACTAAAAATGTATAATTTTTTTAATGCATGAGTTGGGGAAAAATAGAAAGTAGAACATCAGTAGACCTCACTGCGTTGAAGCAAATGTTGTCAAAAGTCAGAAGGAAACAATATAAATAGTTAAGGAATGACTGTGACTTCAATGACAAGAGTAAAAATAGACTATAAAGGAAAACCACAGATTCAAGTAAGTGCAAAACATATATGAGTAAACTCTTTCTCCTTTTCCATTCCTCTCATAAATATGTGATATTTCTCGAAAATAAAATTTTTAGTCCTGTGTTAAGAAATTGTTTTATTAGTAGCTAATTTTTAAGCAGGCTCTATGGTAAAATCTACAGGCTAAGACATTTTTGGATTAAAAGAGCATGATACGCTCATGGTACTCAAGGTACTCATGAGGACCTTGTTGTTCCCTAGGAGTGAGATGGCATGTTCTAGAAAAATAAGATCAAATTCATAGAAGAATACAGCCTCATTTATTGGAGAACTGCACATGAAAACGGGCCATGTTGTTACAACTCTAGGGAGATAATAAAACTTTGACTAAGAAGGAAGCATTTTCTTTGCAATTTTCCAAGGCCGGTATTGAGAGAAGTTCTTAGAGATAACTGAGGCTATTTCCTTCAGTTTACAGAGGGGAAACTTATGGGCCAAGAACATGAGGACACAAATCTAAGAAGTGGCAGACACTGAAATCCCCTTTCTCCTACCTCTTTTTCATACATGACCAGTAACTGAGAACGCACTGCCCACTCTTGAGAGAAGAAAAGATCCACTGCCTTCTATGGAAGCATGTGAGCTGTTCATCTTTTATTAGCAAGAGCTAGATTTTGTGTGTAAAACCCTGAATTGATTTGTTTTGTGATTTTGATAGAGAGTTTAGAGTAATAGGTAGTTAGTTCTATGTTTCCATTTACACACTTCACATTTAAATTTGAGTGGCTAAAGTGAAACAAGGACCAAAATGCAGGAGGTATTCTGGTTTAGCCTGATGGATTCAGATATGTATGCAGACTTCAGAGTGGGGAGAGTTAAGGTTAATGTTCAATTTTACCTGTTGCTTTAGCTCGTTTTCTTCACTTTTGACAGGACATATAGTGAAATGGTCATTGACTTAAACTCTGCAATCAAAAATCTCAGGTTTTAAACCTCAGTTTGCTATACATTGGCTGTGTTACTATGTACAAGTTTCTTAACCTCTGTTAACCTAAAATAATTTTTCGTTGGTTTTTCTGTGTGGTGCCATTATGTCCTTACTATAAAATTGCCGTATGCCCATTATTTTACTTTTAAATGTTCTTATTCATTTATTACCAAGGTTAAGCTTCAGAATCCATCTCTAATCATACATAGAAACATATATTTCCCTATATTTCAAATGAAGAAGAAGCTTTTTAAAAGAAATTATGAAATTTGCAAAGATTCCATCTGGAGTTAGTGGCTGAATTAAGACATGTAACTAGGGATTTTATGTTATAAAGATTAATCATATTTTCCTGGTAAGTTAAAAAAAATAACATTGTGGCAGTTAAGCATGATTGTTCTGTCTGTGGAGAATTTGAATGAGAAAGAAAAATTTCCAGGTGGAGAAATTAATCATCAGCTATAGCCTTCTAAACCAAGACAACTAAGTTTATTTTTGGTGTATTCATAATAAATGAAGACAGATGAATGCATTGGCTTTGTGTGAAAATATTCCAAGACTTACTTTACTTTGAGCTATAATTTCATGTAAGAATCTTACTATGCTTGAGGGAAGGTAAGCTGTATATTTCACATGGGTTTTAAATCACATATTTATGATTTTGTTTGTGAAAATGGAAATGTTTAGGAAGCCATTTAAAGAACAATACATGCCAATTGTATACTTACTATTATTGCATTCAAATAAAATGAAATAGCCTTTCTTATTTATTGGAAAAATATTGCTCTAGTATGATTTTGGAGAAGATCAGAGCCTATTATTCAAACGTTTAGTGTTAATCTAATTCCAGTTCTTAAGATTCCACTATGGAAATAAATGTCTTTGTTTTAAAATTCCAAGTGTATCACAATGTAATTGTTATTTGTGTAGGTAACAGTATGAACTTAATCAGTAACATGGAGAGGTGAGGAGAAAAATTAAATCTGGTTTGATTGGGAAAACAACTACCTGTGTTAATTATGGCTAAAAACATATAAATGGGCAGGCACTTTGCAGATTTCTGGCAAGAATTAATTCCAGACATTTCAACTTAAAATGATTTTAAAAAATGATGGAACACATTATTAGTAATTCAGTGACGTTTTAGCAACATGCTAGACTCCAAAAACTTATGTTAACATGTTGTCTTACCACTTACTCCAACAATTTTACTTTATGTAATGAAGTCCTATTTGTTTGATATCACTTTTACTTATTGTTGAAGAAATTGAAAGTACTGCTGCATATATTTTTCTCAACTTAAAATTAAAATTTCCGACTGGAACAAAATACAGACATAGATTATAGAAATATTTGGCTCAAAATGATTTTAATACTCTACTGTTATTTCATTTATTTCTGAGTCTTAATATTTGAATTTGCCTTCATATTTGAGTAATAATATCTATGGAATTATTTGCCTGAATATTTAAGTAATAATATCTACTAGAAATATCCCTAAAATTTACACATGGAACCTTACATCCCATTGCTCTTTGAATGTCACAAACATATGTTTCAAAGTCAAGGCAGGTTAAACGACAGATGAAATTACTGCCAGATAGTAAAGGCATACTGTGGGAAGATGGAGTTATCTCTGTCTGCAGGGTTCATGGGCTTGGACAAAAGCCCGATATTGAACAAATACAGAGAAAAATAAATATACAACTGATGACAGATTAAAAATAATTTGACTTGTAAATATAATATCCTACATTGAGGGCAAAACTTTAGTATAACATTCCTATCTGCACAATTTTTGTTACTTATTCTCAGTTTTATTTAGGGGTTCCTTAAACCTTGTGGTTGTCTTTGAATTAACCACAGGCCTAAACATCATCGTGTTTTAAAGTGTCGGCACAATCTTTTTATTAAATCTCTGAGAGAACAGATATGCAAATACATAAAAAAAATCAAAATGATTATATCAGCTTCTTGAGGAGACAACTTTCCATCTTTATCTGATTAATGATATTTTTCATGCTACCTAATGAAAAATTGGATGAAAGATAATGTATATTCCAATAACAAACATCTTAAATTTTACATTTACTTGTACTTAATGGAAAAAGTAATAGTTATGTAACTTGTTCTCTTAAAATTTTTTGAGTAACAGAGAGTAAAATCGATATCTTTTTGCAAAGAATCATTGTGTTTTACATTAGGCTTTGTAAATAGACTTTGCCTAAGGTAAAGTTTTAATATTTATGATTAAACAAAGTATTAATGCCTTCTGAGGGAGGGATTGATTAAATGTCCTGAATAAGTTCAGGGAAGTCGTCCAGAGATTTTTATTAAGGAGTCATTTTAATTGAATACCACATTTTTATTCTTTGAGACACTTGAGTGAGGTAAATTAAACCCAGTTGATTCCTTGAATATAATGTGATCATCAGGGCCGGGCGCAGTGGCTCACACCTGTAATTCTAGCAGTCTGGAAGGCTGCGGTGGGTGGGTTGCCTGAGCTCACAGGTTTGAGATCAGCCTGAGTCAGAGTGAGACTCTGTCTCTAAAAAATGGACAAGTGTCAAGGCAGGAGCCTGTAATCTCAGCTACTTGGGAGGCTGAGGCAAGAGAATGGCTTGAGCCCAAGAGTTTGAGGTGAGCTGTGACACCACGGCACTCTACCAAGGGTGACAAAATGAGATTCTGTCTCAAAAAGAAAAGAGAATATGATCATCATACTTCTTAATACTACTTGTAAATATGATCTCACAAATTATGTCATTTCAGGTGATTTAGGTGTTACAGCTACACTGGACTATGGGAAAAGACAGTAATGTTACTGTGTTTATTCTCTTGGGGCTTTCCCACAATAAGAACATTGAAACACTGTGCTTTGTGTTATTTTTATGTTGCTACATTGCTATTTGGGTGGGAAACTTGCTCATAATGATTTCCATCACATGCAGTCAGCTCATTGAACAACCCATGTATTACTTCCTCAATTACCTCTCTCTCTCTGACCTTTGTTATACATCCACGGTGACCCCCAAACTAATGGCAGACTTACTGGCAGAAAGGAAGACGATTTCCTATAATAACTGCATGATACAGCTCTTCACCACACATTTGTTTGGAGCCGTAGAGATCTTCATTCTCACGGGAATGGCCTATGACCGCTACGTGGCCATCTGCAAGCCCCTGCACTACCTGGTCATCATGACCAGGCGAAAGTGCAACACGATCGTCACAGCTTGTTGCACCGGGGGATTCATTCACTCTGCCAGTCACTTTCTTCTCAGCATCTTCTTATCATTTTGTGGTCCCAATGAGATCGATCACTACTTCTGCGATATATATCCTTTGTTGAAATTGTCCTGTTCTAATACACAAATAATAGGTCTTTTAGTCATTGCTACTTCAGGCCTGACTGCTTTAGTGACATTCGTTATCTTGCTGTTGTCTTATTTTTTGATACTCTACACCATCAGAGCGTACTCTGCAGAGAGCCGCCACAGAGCTCTTTCCACTTGCGGTTCTCATGTGACGGTTGTGGTCTTGTTTTTTGCACCTGCTCTGTTCATTTACATTAGACCAGCCACAACATTCCCGGAAGATAAAGTGTTGGCTCTTTTCTACACCATCATCGCTCCCATGTTCAACCCTCTGATCTACACGCTGAGAAACATGGAGATGAAGAATGCTTTGAAGAAAGTTTGGTGTCATCGAATAATCCTGAAAAGGAAGTAACTTTTCTGAATTATTTCAGCTTTGCATGCCCAGAGTTCTGTGAGACCACAGCTGTGAGTAAAGTCCATTCTCATAATCTTGTCATGTCGTTTGGGGAGATAAGTGGGCAAACAGAAATGTATCCCTTTTGTTGTTTTCTACTATTACAGCGACACCTCATTAATAAAGCAAACATTCTTTTTCCTTCTTAATAATTAAAATTGTGATCATTTGATATGAAATAATCAGGTGATTTCCACTTATATTGCATTAAAAATCATTATGCATTTTTGCCTTAAAATGTTGAAAGCTGGGCGGCACCTGTGGCTCAAAGGAGTAGGGCGCCAGCCCCACATGCCAGAGGTGGTGGGTTCAAACCCAGCCCCAGCCCAAAACTACAATAAATAAATAAAATAAAATAAAATAAAATAAAATAAAATAAAATAAAATAAAATAAAATAAAATAAAATAAAATAAAATATTTAATTCTTAAAAAAAAAGTTGAAAGCTGAATAAAATATTACCTTCAATTTTTAAAACTTTTCCTGCCTTTAATAAATACAGAAAACTGCACATATGGTTCAGGTACAGATCACAAAACTTTTGCTTACTAGAGTATAATCATGTAATTACAACTAGTTAAAGAGGCAGAAGTTACCCAAATGTGAAGTCCTCCTCATTCCTCCTTGTCATTAGTATCTCCCAAAGGTAGGGACAATCTTTGACTCTGAAATCAATTAGTTTACCTGTTCCTCCACTCTGTAGGATAAAAAATGACATAGATGATGCTGTTTAGTGTATGTCTCCTCATGATTACCTTTGTGAGGCATTCCTCATATTTGTAAATTTTCAGCTTATTTTCACTGAGCTATAGTATCTTACTGTATGGAGACTATGATAAATTTATCTATTCTCTTGTTGCTAGGCATTTGTCTGGTTTGCCAAGTAGCATTATTAGTGCTACTTTGAGCATTTTGGGACACGTCTTTCTGGTGTCTTCTATTGTTTCCTTATACTTTATAATTTAAATAAGACTGAACATTTTAAGAAAGTGGTTTGTCATTTTTATAAATAATCTTATCATATATTAGTGATATAAACAAATAAACGTATATTAAATTAAAAAGAATTGTCCATAGATAAGCACTTTGGTTAGTGGAGTAAATGCTTAGAAGTAAGTATGTGAAACTTCTGAGACTTCTGGGATGACCACAGTAGGGTAAGGGATAAGCCAGTTGAGGCAAACCTGTGTGTCAATCACTGGCAGAAAGAAGAAAGCCCTGAAAGAGGAAATTCTGCACAATGGAGCTCAGCAAACCTCTCAGAGATGCAGCATTAGATTATGTCAGCAAGATTAACCCAGGGGCTTTGACAATTGGGAAATTGTACCCCAAAGTGTCTTCAGTGTAGCACATGGAGTCACTTGTCATAGTAAGTGAAACTGGTATAGTTCTGTCTTAGGCTTCTAAGAAGGAAAAAGTGTACTTCAGTGGGCTCCCAATAAGGGCAGTGATGTTAAAGAGGCATGCTAGTTTACGGTGACACTAGATAGCCAGCCACATACACACACTTGAACACATACACAGTCATGTGTGCAGACATATGGTATAGAAAACAAGGTCTTTTTAGGGATTTCTATTTCAGGCACAGTGGAAATAAGTATGCTCATGTAGAAACCAAAAACCGAAGAAACAGCTTATTTATTTATTTATTTATTTGAGACAGAGTTTTACTTTATCATGTTTGGTAGAGTGTAAAGAAGTCACAGCTCACAGCAACGTCAAACTCTTGGGCTCAAATGATCCTCTTGCCTCAGCCTCTCGAGTAGCTGGTACTACAAGCACCAGAGTAGTGCCCAGCTACTTTTTTTTACAGACAGCGTCTCTCTCTTGCTCTTGCACTCCTGAGCTCAGGCGATCCACCTGCTTTGGAGTCCCAGAGTGCTAGAATTAGAAACAGATATTTAATTTAATTTTTGCTTAAAGGCATATACTAAGGAAGCAATTAGAAATTACTGAATATAGGAGGGAATTATGCTGGAAACAGCTCTTTCAGAGCACAATATGCAGACTACATTTATTATAGTTATGAGATAAAAGTGTGATGTGAATGTTTATTATATAACAATAAAAAATAATTTTATAATTTTGATATTATAATGTGAGTCTAAAAATTTTCCAATCTGTTAGAAAACAAACAAAATAGCATTGGGAAATGAAAAATAAAGTATTACTAGAGACAAAAGTTCCTATCTAATAAACAGATTAAAATGGATAAATATGAAGAAACAATCAGTGAACTTAATTTTAGATATTAACAGATTATTAATACTCTGAACACAGAATTGAGAAAACAAAAAATGGGAAAAATGAGAGAGAATGGGAAACATGGGAAAGAAAAAACATATGTCTATCAGATTCCTAGATTTAGGGAACGGTGAGAAAATGCAACTGAAGAAATAATAACTGACAATTTTTCTGAATTGATAGTCTTTAGGTAGAGTTCCCATAATATTGCAATTTAATGAGTTTGTGTTACCCATGCAAAAAGTGGAATGATTGTAGCATATTATTATGAACTACTATAATATCACTTAAGTAGGCTGAAAACTTTCAGGCCAAATACATTAATTTTAACAGAATATCAGAACCCCTAGCAACTGGTTTGGCGTGCTTTCCCAACTAGATGAGAAAGATTCACCTTCTATGGCAAAGACAATAATATTTTGTCTCATCTACATATAATCTCCTGTCATTTTCTTTTTCATTTTATTATCCAAGGAAATTTAATCCTCTGGATGTTGTGCAAAGTAACTAACAGCCCTTAAATTGATACCACTATGCTACATGAACTTGTCAAGATTTCACAAGTATACTGTATAGCCAGCTATATCCAAGGGCCACAACTTCTCTGCAACTCCTTCCATCAAAAGGTGGAATCTATTTCTGCATGATTTTATTTGGGCTAATGTTGTGATATGTGTCACATGAAACTTTGAAATTTTATTAGAAAGATGTGGTAAAAGTGATGCCATCTGATTTCTGAAACTTGGTGAAAGAGTCTTTGCAGCTTTTGCTTTTTTATAAGACAACCCTGAGAGGATAGGGTCAATCTACACTGCTGGAGAATGGACAGAAGTGTTACCCAATCCAATTTCCAGACATGTGAGTCAGGCCATATTGTACCACCCATAGGTTTAGAACTATCAACGTATTTCCAGGAGAGAGCAGAGGAAAAACCATTCAGCTGAATCTAACCCAAATGGAAGAATTATATGCAAAGAAAAAAAAGGAGATTTTAGGTTTTGGTCTTGTGATTTTAAATCACTGATTTTTGTGTTAAGTATTTTGATTTTATACCAGTCTTTTCTATTTAAGTTTTTTAAACAGCTAATACTTGTGTTAAGTGTTTTGATTTTATCCCAGTCTTTTTAATTTTACAATAGATAAAAATAAATAATTTATATACATTCACAAAAACCAGAAAGTAGAAGATAAACACTGTGAAGTTTCAGAATATTGCCATGGGGGGAGAGTTCTTAGGACTTTTGAGATGTGGAGAATGCAGAGAATTGGTCAGTTAGAAAGAAAGACATCTATTCTCATCTCCCACCACTAGGAAAAAGTCACAGTCCTTGAAGGCTCATTGAATTTTGGAGATACTATATATTACACATGTCGGGGGTGCTACTTCCATCATTTGTAAGGTAACTATGGACACTTCTAGATTTCAACGGGATCTACTGACAGGGGCAAAGAAAAGGTCAAATCCTTTTTAGTGTGAAGTGTCACCTGAGCTATTGAGCAACAGAGAGCTAAGAGCAGAACATGAGGGGGCCGGCCCAGGTGACTGGATGAGCCATCTGGTGAATTGCAGCCCTTAGATCAGCTGCAGCATTAGTAGCAATGATTGATTTTCTAATCCATTTTAAGTCTACTGAGGCAATTCCCACCACCTGGAAAAAGTTGACTTGTATCTCTCATCCCCTCACTTTTCATGAAAGGTGGCAAGGTATCTCACTCTTCAGCTAGAATCCCAATGCCATCAGAAAATACAAATAGGTATAAATCAGACACTGTTCTGCCATTCTGAATTTTTTATGACAACAGGTTCTTACCCTTGTCTTGTGTGCAGACGGAGATGCTGTAGCGATGGTCTGCACTTCTCTGTAATAGTAAGTGACTCTAGATAAAGACCTATGAACACACTTCTCCATACTTCAGGCCACTCACAGGCATGACCAGACAGAACCTGGCCCCCCCACACACGAGCACTTGCGGAGTCCTTCTCTCGTGATTCCTTGTGGTTACAAAGGTGACAGCTACTGTAGGACGTGACTGGAGCCTTGCTAGGCCTGACAGCTGTCCCAGAAGGATTGTATCCTGCTACAAAGGCCCCTGATGTCAATTTGGACTCTGTTCTCTCCTACAACTGTGGGAAGGGCCCAGTGACATGGCCATTCCCTGTAGGGAAAATGACTCACCACAGAGTGAACTTTGATGTGAAAAGGAAGCCAATGGACACATTCTCCCCACCCCTTACTAGCTATGTTTATATTTGGAAAAGCAACATGTAGACACTCTTCAAAATGTAAGGAGATCCAGAAATCAGCCGTGCTTACTAACAGGTGCTGGAAGCATATACGTTCCTTCTACTACTTCTTTTCTTTCCTTCTTTCCCCACTTACTTCCCTCTCTCATTACTGCTATCCTGAGATTGCACTTCCTAGAGTAATGTGAACAAGCTTTGGTGGTGGACTGTGCTTATTAGGTAATCAGAGCTCTTACAAATCCATTATCATTTGGTTCCTCTTTAAGACTGTCCAAAACAGGCATAACTAGATGGTGGTGTTAGATTTCAGGATACAGATGAAGTTTATAGATAGGGAAAGGTAACGGTGACTAAAAAGGGGTCACAATGTAGGTGTCCGGGGTGCTGCAATGTTCTGTTCCTAGATGTGGTGTTTCCATAATGTTCACTTCTGATAATTATTTCGGTGGTGGCTTTATGATTGTGTAACTTTATGTATCCATGTCTGTCATACTTGACAATATTTTTAATTTATTTACCATCATTCCCCTATTATATGGTATGTAACTGTTTTTCTACTTCCAAGAAATTACTCTTACCTGCCCTTGCTAATATTTCTATGTAAAATACATGGATGTTCATATTCCTTACTTACATATTTGGCATTCTTTCTAAAACATATTTTTAAACATATCCTAGCTCTTAAAGTACATCATGAAAAATGGGAAAAGAAGGTGGACTGACTTTCCCAACCACCCAACTAAAAACTGTGTTTAGCAGAACAGGGAACCCCAAAGATGTTCACGTCCTAATCCCCAGAAACTGTGAATATGTTTTTGTTATGTGCTAAGGGGAGATTAAGACTGCAAAAGAAATTAGGTTTGCTAATCAGTTCACCTTAAAACAAAGATGTTGAGGATAACATTATCCATGTGGGTTCAGACTATTCACAAGATTTCTTCAAAGTGGAAAACTGAGGCAGCAGTGAGGTCAGATTTGTTTTTTGTTTTTTATTTATTTATTTATTTTTTATTATTAAATCATAGCTGTGTACATTGGTACAATCAAGGAGTACAATGTGCTGGTTTCATATACAATCTGAAATGTTTTCATAAAACTGTTTAACATAGCCTTCAGGGCATTTTCTTTGTTATTGTATGAAGACATTTGTATTCTGCATTTAGCAAGTTTCACCTCTACCCTTCTAAGATGCACCATAGGTGTGGCCCCACCAATTACCCTCCCTCCATCCCAACCTCCCACTTCCCCTCCCCTTCCTTGCCCTTTTCCCCATATTCTTGTGCTATAGTTGGGTTATAGCCTTCATATGAAACCTATAAATTAGCTTCATAGTAGGGCTGAGTACATTGGATACTTTTTCTTCCATTTTTGAGATACTTTGCTAAGAAGAATATGTTCCAGCTCCATCCAT
>CAUYRH010022389.1:0-39648 GCA_963574655.1 Perodicticus potto
GTGGTGGGCGCCTGTAGTCCCAGCTACTTGGGAGGTGGAGGCAAGAGATTCGCTTGAGCCCGAGAATTGGAGGTTGCTGTGAGCTGTGATGCCATAGCACTCTATCCAGGGTGACAGCTTGAGGCTCTGTCTCAAAAAAAACAAAAAAAAGCAAAAAAAAAAAAAACAATTCCACTTTTATTTACAGAAAAGCCAGCAATTCCAGAGACAGTGAGGATATCTCCTTAAAGAGCTGTTTTGCTCTTCTGTTTCTCTTTGTTACTTTTATACTCTCACAGTAAAAGCAAGCATCAGCAATGTTATAATCATAGTATACTTTAAACAGATTCCTCCTCATAGGTTACAAGGTTACACAGTATCCCTCTAAAAATGGTTCTATTTTCAAAGCATTCCTGTGCTAGACTAAATTTATAGTTAGTAGCTACTAAATGCATTACTAAGTACACTTCATGCACTGGGTCCTTGCCTGGCACTGTGGTCCTTGGAGGATCCGGTATCCTAACTTTATAAGAAGGCCTTGTACTTGCATAAACAACACTAGATGGTGGCATGCAGGCTCATCCGGCCCTGCTAGGGCCTGCCCAGCAATGCACTGTATATAATGATTATTTAGGATAACCACCTAGATAGTGGCCGCCATCGCCTCATGCTCTGCCTCCTGGGGACCTTTCTGGCTCTTTCATCTTCCACATCCTCTTGAACACCAGGGTTTCCAGCCGTGGGGAGGAGCTCTGCACTCTCTAAGACGTCATGATCTTTTCCTGCCTTTATCTGAAAGGCTTTTCTACCTCTCTCCTCTCTTCTCTGCCTGGCAAACTCCTATTCAAGACCCAGGTGAAATGTAATGCCAACTCATCATCCTACCACTATCTGTGGAGTGTCTCACCAGTCAATCCCTGGGTTGCTCTCTTCTCCAAGAGAACACCTAGACAGTTTGGTTGGACTCACTCATGGGTTTCAGAGTCAGGCAGACTTGGATGTGAATCCTTGATTGTGTGACCTTGAGCAGGATGTTTATCTCCTCTGGGCCTTGATTTCCTCATCTGTAAAAGAGGGACACACCTTATAGGGCTTTAAGACTTTTTGGTGATGGGACATTTGTGAAGGCTCTTGACATAGCACCTTGGATATAGTACTGTTGGAGCAATCAGGAGTGCACATTGTAAAAACTCAGTTAAAAATCTTCTTTTATAGCTGATTTGTTTGAATGAGAACCCAAAGCAAGTCCACACATTACTGCTTAGGACTCTTTTATTTATTTATTTTTATATTATATTTTATTTTATTTATTTTTTTATTTTATTCACTTTGCCACCCTGGTTAGAGTGCTGTGGCATCACAGCTCACAGCAACCTCAAACTCCTGGGCTTAAGCAATTCTCTTGCCTCAGCCTCCCAAGTAGCTGGGACTACAGGCACCCACTACAATGCCCAGCTATTGTTGTTGTTGTTGTTGCAGTTGTCATTGTTGTTTGGCAGGCCTGTGCCAGGTTTGAACCTGCCAGCCTCGGTGTATGTGGCCGGCACCCTAAACACTGAGCTACAGGAGCTGAGCCTAACCTTTTCTTCGATCCCTCTTATTTCCTATAAACTAATGATTAGATCTAAAGAGTTGGTTAGATTTAAGATTATTATTATTAGTATTTAGGCACAAATACTGCTACAAAGGTGATACTGCATGCTTACTACATCATGGCAGGTGGCACATCATGTCTGTTTGCCTTATTGGTGACGTTAAGCTTGATTAGTGGGTTCTTTTCTTTTCTTCCTGGCAATCATAGAAATGTGAACATAAGCTGGGTATCATAAGATGTTAAGAAATTATTACTGAATTTTTTAGGTATAATTATGTATTGTATAATTGTATTGTGTTTCAGTAAAATAAAAATCCCTATTTGACATCCTTATTTGCATGAATCTCAAGATATTATACTAAGTGAAAAAAATCAGACCCATACTGTATGATTTCATTTGTATAGAACTTTCTAGAACAGGCAAAATTAATCTAGAGTGACAGCAAACAGATCAGTGGTTGCTTGGGCCTGAGTCTGAGGATTGATTGTGGAAGGGTATGGAAGGAATTTTTAAGGGTAATGGAAATATTTTATACGAGGTCTGACAATTAAGTTGGTAAACTTGCCACTGTTCACTTATGTTGGCAGCACCATATAAACAACTCAGTAAGGTTTTATAACTTTGGTATATCGGTGTCTCACAGCTGTGTTTGTGTCAATGTGCGGCTGTGTCTTACCGAGTGGTGTTCATTATGATTGTTTCATGTTTTTGTGTGCTGTCGTGAGAATGTTGGACCTTGAATTAGAGCAACGAACAAACATTAAATTTCTTGTTAAACTTGGCAAGAGTGGAAGCAAAATCAGGGGCATGTTAGTTCAAGTTTATGGGGATAATGCCATGAAGAAAACAGCAGTGTACAAATGGATTAAACTTTTTTCTGAGGGGAGAGAAAACATCACTGATGAAAAGAGGTTAGGGTAGCCAGTAAAGAGCAGAACTAACAAAAATGTTATGAAAGTTCATTGAGTTGTGCATCAAAATTGTTGGCTAACTATGAGAAGCATAGCAGACCAAGTAAACATTAATAGAGAAACAGGAAAATCTGAACTGAAAATCCTGGCATGAGAAAGGAGTGGCTCTTGCATCAAGACAATACAACAACTTGTGTGGCACTGCGTGAGTTTTAAGCAAGTAAACAAATAGCTGTATTGGCTTGGTGCCTGTTGCTCAGTGGTTAGAGCGCCAGCCACATCCACCAAGACAGGTGGGTTCAAACCCATCCCAGGCCTGCTAAACAACAATGACAAATGCAACAAAAAATTAGCCGGGCATTGTAGCAGGCTAATAGTGAGACTGTGTCTCAAAAAAAACCCCAAAAGAGCTGTATTAGAACACCTTCCCTACTTGCCTGTTCTGGCCACTAATTACTTTTTACTTTACCTGAAGGTAAAAGAAATACTGCAAGGAAGAAATTTTTTTTTTTTTTTTTTTTAGGCAGAGCCTCAAGCCGTCGCCCTCGGTAGAGAGCTATGACATTACAGCTCACAGCAACCTCCATCTGGGCAACCTCCAACTCCTGGACATCACAGCTCACAGCAATCTCCAACCTCCTTTTCCTGCCTCCCAAGTAGCTGGGACTACAAGCGCCTGCCACAACACACAGCTATTTTTTGGTTGCAGCCATCGTTGTTTGGTGGGCCGGGGCTGGATTCGAACCTGCTAGCTCAGGTATATGTGGCTGGCGCCTTAGCCGCTTGAACCACAGGCACTGAGCCAAGGAAGAAATTTTGATGATATTCAGGACATCAAGGGTAATATGATGAGAAAGCTCTGATGGCCTTTCCAAAAAAAGAGTTCCAAAAATCACTTTGAAGGGTAGACTAGGTGCTGGTATCAGAGAATAGCTTCCCAAGGGGAGTACTTTGAATGTGACTGTCATTACAGCCCAAGTCAATAATGATACTAAATACCAATAAATGATACTAAGTATCATTTATTCAGTAAGGAGATATGCAGTACTTTCTCTAGGATGAGTTCATGAACTTAATTGTCAGGCTTAGCATTTTGATTATGGTGATAATTATATAGGTATGTACATTTGTTAAAACTAATTGAGCCATGCACTCAAAATTAGTGTATTTCATTGTATGAATTTTTATTTTTTTTTAGATAGTCTTATTATGTTGCCCTCGGTAGAGTGCTGTGGCATCACAGCTCACAGCAACCTCAAACTCCTGGGCTTGAGTGATTCTCTTGCCTCAGCCTCCCAAGTAGCTGAGACTACAGGCGCCAACCACAACGCCTAGCTATTTTTTTGTGGCAGTTGTCACTGTTGTTTAGTAGGCCTGGGCTGAGTTTGAACCCTCCAGTCTGGGTGTATGTAGGTGGTTCCCTACTCACTGAGCTACAGGCACAGCCTGTTTCTTTTCTCTTAATGCTTAACTGTTGTCTGACAAATTTTTTTTTTTTGTAGAGACAGAGTCTCACTTTATTGCTCTTGATAGAGTGCTGTGGCGTCACAGCTCACAGCAACCTCCAACTGTCTGACATTTTATTATCTTATTAGTCTCCCCTCACCCCTATACTAAACTCCAGGAGGGGTACTCTCATTCACTACTATAGATATTTAACAAATTAATAACCTGCCACAATGCCCAGCTATTTTTTTTTTAAATTATTGCAGTTGTCATTGTTGTTTAGCAGGCTCAGGCAGGGCTCGAATCTGCCAGCTTCGATGTATGTGGCTGGCGCCCTACTCTCTGAGCTATGGGTGCCAAGCTGACGCCCAGCTATTTTTTTAGAGATGAGATCTTGCTCTGGCTCAGGCTGGTCTCAAACCTGTGAGCTAAAGCAATCTACCCGCCTTGGCCTCCCAGAGTGCTAGGATGATGGGCATGAGCCACTGTGCCCTGCCTATACTTTTCTATTTTTAATGTAGATACAGGGTCTCACTCTTGCTTGGACTAGTCTTGAGCTCCTGACCTTAGCAGTTCTCTTTTGGGGACAGGGTCTCACTGTGTTGCTTATTTTCCACCCCTGTTCTCATCCATCCATCCACCCACCCACCTGGTTGTGTCCTAGGCAGTGTGCTTGGTGCAGGCTAACTAGACACACCCCTAACTTTAGACAAGACCTGACCAAGAGCTAAAGGCTAGTGACCCATGCCAGGCCAACAGCACCCTGTGACTTAATTCCAAGCCTTTAATTGGAGCTTTCTTCTGGGTGACTAAGATTAAAGGATGGAAGTCTAAGAGCTTCTGGTAGTCATCTCACCCTCATCTGAAGCAGAACTGCCTGAGAACAGAACTGACATAGAGGAAAGCAGGCCAAAGAAAGGAAAAGAGCAAGACAGTTTCACTGTCCAAGACCCTACTGGTCCAGCTAGACTTGGAACAAGCCCCTTTCAGTTATGTAAAGCTTTTTTTTTTGAGACGGAGTTTCATTTTGTCACCCTCAGTAGAATGCCATAGGGTCATAGTTCACAGCAACCTCAAACTCTTGGGCTCGTGTGATCCTCTTGCCTCAGCCTCCTGAGGAGCTAGGACTACAGGCATACACCACTATGCACAGCTAGTCTTCCTATTTTTAGTACAGATGGGCTCTTGCTCAAACTGGTCTCTAACTCCTAAGCTCAGGCAATCCACCCTCCTCAGCCTCCCAGAGTACTAGGATTACAGGGGTGAGCCACTGTGCCTGGCCCAAGTTTTCTCCTTCTTTACCCCTAATGCTCTAGTTTGGGGTATGGTTTTTAGGCCTTCACAAATGAGCTGGTCTGGCGGTGCCTGTGGCTCAGTGAGTAGGGCACCAGCCCCATATACCGAGGATGGTGGGTTCAAACCCGGCCCCGGCCAAACTGCAACAAAAAATAGCCGGGGGTTGTGGCAGGCGCCTGTAGTCCCAGCTACTTGGGAGGCTGAGGCAAGAGAATCACCTAAGCCCAGGAATTGGAGGTTGCTGTGAACTGTGACACCACGGCACTCTACCGAGGGTGTTAAAGTGAGACTCTGTCTCTAAAAAAAAAAAAAAAAAAAAGATTTACAAATAAGCTGGTCCTCTGTGAGGAAATGAGGTCCTCCAGAGCTTAAGGCAGTGTGTGCCTCAGTTTCCTTATCTGTAAAGTAGAGATAGTAGCGCCGTCTAGGGGCGTTGTAAATAGTATATATCTATGAGCTTGGCACATAGTAGGTAAACACCAGCCATTATTCTTATCACTTTGATTAGAGACTGTACATCACAGTCCTTACCCCTTCTCACTCAGTCCAGTCCTACTGGTAGAATACAGGCCCTCACCTCAGATGCAATACAAGCCTTAGGTTTTTGCGGTTGAATAATCAATGACATATGCATTGAGTGTCTTATCAGATCCCCCTATCTTTGTGTGGTGGGCAGGACAATCTTATTTATCCCTCATTCACCAGTGAAGAAACTGAGGTTCAGATAAGTTAGGCCTCTTGCCCAAGAACATACAGTCAATCAGACTGAGGTAGAGTACGATTTGAACCAGTCCCTTGATATTTCTTGAACCTCTTCACATCATTGGGCCTTTGCTCAGGCTGACTCCAGCCTTGCCTTTTGGCTCTTTCTCTTCCTTCAGACCCAACCTAACTATGCTGTAAACAACATTTATGAAGCCACTTGCTTTTCTTCCTTAAGGTGCTTTAAGGCCTTCTTCGGTTATTTTAGGTAATCATCCCCATAACCCTATAGACAGGTGTGACTTTGTTACAGAGGAAGAAATAGAGGCTGAAAACAGTGAAGTACCCTGTTAGTACTGTTAGGTGTGACAGCCAAGGGCCACACTCATAAAACAACTTGATTCTAGAGTAGGCCTTTCTTGCCTACTGTGGGTGCCCGCAGCGCATCCAGGATGAGAACGGAGTCTTCCTTCAGCACGGGTCTGAGTTGGAGCTCCTCTCTCCTCCCACCAGGCGGAGCGCCTGACCCCTGGCCTCTGCGGCCCCTTGTACAGAACAGATGCTCCGTAATGCGGGCTTCTTTCAGCTGCTGCTCACCATAACCCGGTGAAGCAAGATGGTAAGGGTTCCCCAAGTGAGGAGAGGACACCCGGGACGCTAAGTGATCCCTGAAGCCGCCGATGAGTAGATGTAGGAGCTGAGACAAGAACCCGGGTCCCCTTGCCCTCGCTGTGCTGCGTGCCCATCTGTGCGGCTGTGGGGACAGGGCAGTACAGCGTTGCTGGGCGGTGCGGGGGTTCGTCCGGAGGGAGGCCTGGCGTGGTGCCTGGGAACCGTCATGAATGCCAGGGAAAGTATGGCGAGGAGGCTGGGGCGGGCTGAAGGAGGGAGGCAAGAAAGGGGTATTTTTGCATTTTGACATTTAAAAAAAGTGCAGGTTCGATTCGGAGCGACTGGCCACAGCATGTGCTCGGGCTTGGCAGCTGGTCGCCAAGCGGGAGGCGGGCTGCAGAGCTGGTAGCAGCGGCCGTCGGGGGCGGGCCCGGCCCCCAGAGCTCCGCCCCGAGGGGCGCTGCCCCCTGCAGGAGGCGGCGCTCGGCCGCTTCTCATTCATTGTCTTGACAAGAGCATCCTCAGCGGGCGCGTCTCTGGCTCCTCGGCTCGGTCCTCCTCTGCCTCCTCCTCCGCCTCCGCCTCCATTTGGGGGGTCACTTTCAGCTCGGCAGCAGGTAAGGCTGGGGCCCTCGGGACGGCGGGGGTGGCCCGGCGGCTACCGGCCACCTGTGGGGCAGACGCGAGCGTGGGCGCCGCGGGCTGCGGGGGCGGGCGTGCTGTCAGCTGCCCTGCCCCGCTGGGGCAAGGGGGCCGGTGGGTCGGGCCTCCTAAATGGACGCTGCCTGGAAAGGGAGGGCCCGCTGAAGGGCCGAGGCTCCAAGGAGGTGAGGGAGAGGGGCCACTGCAACCAAGATGGAGGTGGGGAGCCGGGGTCAACACAGACTCCGGAATGGGAGTCCTGGAGGATGGGAGTGGGGTGCAGGGTGGGGTGAGTTGAGCAGCTGCCCTGGGCTTGGAGACAGGAAGGGGTTGAGAACAAAACAAGAAAATACCAAGTTCCCCTTTCCGTGGTTTCCGGGCCTGGTACCTGCGGTGGGGGAGGAGGCAGGGTGGGGCGATGGCTTCCTGTCCCCCCCCACCTCTGGTCTTGGGCTCCGCTGTCACCATGCCCAGGCCGTCCCCCTAAACTTGGACCTTTTACACACCTCCTCACTGCTTTCAGGGTAGGGAAACCTGGGAGCCTCCTCAGGGGTCCAGGATGGGCTAGGGGCTGGAGCCCAAAGCAGGGCAATTGGTGAAGCTGCAGAGGTGAGCTCTGGGCAGAGTGCTGTCTGAGCAAGGCACAAGCCCCTTCACTGAGCAGGAAGGGGACACTGTTGGGCACAGGATTGGTCCGTCGAGCCTCTTTCTTTCCACCCAGCATAGCAGGGGGAACCATCCTAGCTGGACCTCAAAGAAAGCCAGTGTCAGCCTCACCCTTCCTATGTGTAGTTTTCATAGGGGTGGAAATGGCACTTAAAGGCACCTGCTTTTTCTGAGTGGAGGTGAGAGGCAGAGGTGTAGGGAGGAGGAGATACTGGGACCAGAGCCATCACACCTGGTGTCCAGAGACCTACTGGGGAAGCCATCCTGTAGCTTCTTACCCTCTGGGCAGGTCCCCACGCCTTTTCCTCCTGTGTATCCAGCCCTGTGCCAGTAGGCAAGACAGGGCCTCATGTCGATATGAGGGATGCAGCCTCTGGACACTGTAACTAAGGGAGAACCAACCCTCCAAGCTGTCTGGGCTGAGGCCCCTGAATCTGAGCCACTGGAAGGAAAGGGCTCCGCATCTATCAGTCAGTCAACAAACATGCACTGGGTGCTACAGCACACCAGACTGTTGTAGAGGCTGAGCCTATGGGATGGAGACGGTGGCTCAGAGTGGCCTGGGGTGGGTGGAGAAGGCCAGCTTGCAGGTTAGACAAGAGTGAGGGGTTGGGGAAGGTGAGCAGAAAGATAGCAGGCTATCAGCCACAGAGGGCATAAGGGGCGAGGAGTCCCCAAGAATGATGCCAGGACTGAGGGGTGTCTTAGGGAAAGAGGGGGCCACTGAAAGATCAGAACTGATCTGAAGGAAGAAAAGCTCTCAACCTGTGTGCCCCCAGGATGAGCCGGCAGGTGGTCCGCTCTAGCAAGTTCCGCCACGTGTTTGGACAGCCAGCCAAGGCCGACCAGTGCTATGAGGACGTTCGTGTTTCACAGACCACCTGGGACAGTGGCTTCTGTGCCGTCAACCCCAAGTTTGTGGCCCTGATCTGTGAGGCCAGTGGGGGAGGAGCCTTCCTGGTGCTGCCCCTGGGCAAGGTGAGGCCCTAGAGTCCTGGACAAATGACACCTGCACCTAACGAATGGGTCTGGGGAGGTCCTGGTTAGGTGATCGTCACCAAGTTCTCCTGGGTCTCAATGATGTCATCTCTAAAGCTGAGCAGGGCTGGATGAGCTTTAAGCTTCCTCCAGCTCCTCCATGATGTAGTTGTGAGGAAACTGAAGCTCAGGTGGGAGTCAACGTGAGAAGGGTCACATGGCAAGTCCTGCAGACCTAGCACCAGGTCTCCAGAGTCTCAGCCTGAGGCTTTCTCCCTGAAGAAGCAGGGAGAGGACTGGCACCGGGCCTGGACAGGCCCAGCAGTGTTCTCTGGGCTGGGAGCAATTCTAGGTTGGTGTCTGTCTGAGGAGTCAGGCTGGGCCCTTGGGAACCCAGTAAGTTTGAGCCCCCAATCATAGGCAGGGGTGATGCAAGAGGCCTTCTCCCTTCCCAGCCCTGCTCTCCCTCTGATCTCTCTGTCCCTCTGCCTGCTGTCTGCTGACCCCACCGGAGCATACTCCTGTGCTCTTCAGGGGGTAGGACAGGAAGGGGAGATGGGCCCTAAGCTGTTACCTTAAAAGGGCTGATGGAAGCAAAAAGAAGAGGAAGTGGTTGTCGGGGTGAGAGTTGGTCCTGCGCCCTGCATGGTTCTCTACACAGGAAACTCTGCTGAAGCAGCTGTCCCCGGAAGAGGCCATTTCCAAACCTCTGTGCCTGCCTGGGAGCCAGTTGTAACAGGCTTCCCCAGACATCTTTTAACAAGATCCATCCCTACATCCCCACCATTCACATATCCTTCCCTGGAGAACCCCAACCCTACACCCGTCCTGGGTCTGGGGCCCTGATCTATTGTGCCCATGGAAACCTCACTTAGGGAGGCTGGGTTGGGGGTGCCAACCTCAGGAACAGACTAGAGGTAAAGACTGGCAGGAACTTGGCCAGGGTCTCACCATAGGGCAGGATGGGACCCAGCATCCTGGAGTTTGCCCAGGCAACTCTGGAACTGGGGCAAAGAGAACAAACCCTCCCCACTACAGGTCCTGGTCCACTTCCAGAGGACCCCACAGCCTTCCTCTTTTGGCCTCTCTAAAGGGGGTGTGGGGGGACTGGATTGGGTTTGGAGGGCAAAAGTGTTTCTGTTAAAAGGCCCTGCTATGCCCTCTAGACTGGACGTGTAGACAAGAACGTACCCACAGTTTGTGGCCACACAGCCCCTGTCCTGGACATTGCCTGGTGTCCACACAATGACAACGTCATTGCCAGTGGCTCCGAGGACTGCACTGTCATGGTGAGTGGTGGTAGGGACCTAGGAGCTAGAAAGAGGGCTCCAGGATGGGGTCTGACATTTGGAGCACCAAAGACACATTCACACCTTCTCTGCAGGTGTGGGAGATCCCTGATGGGGGCTTGACACTGCCTGTGCGGGAGCCAGTTATTACCCTGGAGGGCCACACCAAGCGTGTGGGCATTGTGGCCTGGCACCCCACCGCCCAGAACGTGCTGCTCAGTGCAGGTGCCACAGGGGGTAGGGGATGAGGGGTGGCTGATGGCCTGACATGGATAAGGACAAGAGGATAATGGCTTCTGGCACTGGGGGGGATTGTACAGGTTGTGACAATGTGATCCTGGTGTGGGACGTGGGCACTGGGGCAGCCATGCTGACACTGGGTCCAGATGTGCACCCAGACACGATCTACAGTGTGGACTGGAGCCGAGACGGAGCCCTCATTTGCACCTCCTGCCGAGACAAGCGTGTGCGCATAATTGAGCCCCGAAAAGGCACTATTGTAGCTGTGAGTTGCCATAAGCCCAGCACTTGGATGCTTTCTTCCCTTGGGACTGGCCCTTTAGGGTGTATGTGGGTGTCTGACCTACCTCCTCCCCTTCCTTGCAGGAGAAAGACCGTCCCCATGAGGGGACCCGACCTGTGCGTGCTGTGTTTGTGTCTGATGGAAAGATCCTGACCACAGGCTTCAGCCGCATGAGCGAGCGGCAGGTGGCGCTGTGGGACACAGTGAGTGCCAAGCTAGGAATAGAGCCCCTGGGCTGGGAGTCAAGGCTGGAGGTTTGGTCCGTGCTCTGCCACTTGCCTGGCTGGATGACCATGGGCCTATTTACCCATGCATGAGCTGTGGCTGATACAACCCACTGGTTGGTCTGGGTCCTGAGTCATCACCTGGTGACAATCACTATCCCAGGGCCCAATGTGGCCCAGTCCAGTGTTAACCTAACACCTGTCTCTACAGAAGCACCTGGAGGAGCCACTGTCCCTGCAGGAGCTGGACACAAGCAGTGGCGTCCTGCTGCCCTTCTTTGACCCTGACACCAACATTGTCTACCTTTGTGGCAAGGTAGCCATTCAGGAGGGGTTGGGCAAGAAGTGGTAGGAAGAACTCAGAGAAGATCAGGTCCAAGACATCTGTTGACCCTTTCTTTGCCTTGCCACCTGCAGGGTGACAGCTCTATCCGGTATTTTGAGATCACTTCTGAGGCCCCATTCCTGCACTATCTCTCCATGTTCAGTTCCAAGGAGTCCCAGCGTGGCATGGGCTACATGCCCAAACGTGGCCTGGAGGTGAACAAGTGTGAGATTGCCAGGTGACTGATCCCTGACCCTGACTGGAGCATGCTCCTAAGGCAGTGCTGACCATTGCTGGCCTTCATCCCCCATCCAACCGTGCTGTGGGCGCTGCTCACCTTCCCGTTTCCACAGATTCTACAAGCTGCATGAACGGAGGTGTGAGCCTATCGCCATGACTGTGCCTAGAAAGGTGACACTCCCATGCCCTTCCCTGGGTTCAAGGCTGGGTATTGAACTTGAGGCGTTGCAGGGTGTTATTGCAGTATTAAGTGCTCTCTTAACCAGCCTTGGCCTTGCCCACAGTCGGACCTGTTCCAAGAAGACCTGTACCCACCCACTGCAGGGCCTGACCCTGCCCTGACAGCTGAGGAGTGGCTGGGGGGTCAGGATGCTGGGCCCCTCCTCATTTCCCTTAAGGATGGCTACGTGCCCCCGAAGAGCCGGGAGCTTAGAGTCAACCGGGGCCTGGACACCGGGCGCAGGAAGACAGCACCAGAAGCCAGTGGCACTCCCAGTTCGGTGAGAGGGCAGGGCAGCAGGGGAGTCAAGACAGGGAGATGGGGTAGGGCTGGTGTTCAGTACAGCTCAATGTGGGAGAACAGTTCCTCACAATGGTGGGGAACCTTTGGGGGCTGCGAGTGGGTAATCCTGAGGCCTCTGTAGAAAGGTTTCAGATTCATAGGCCTGCAGCTCTCCAGGAAGCAACTGGTCAAGAAACAGAAGGGCCCAAGGCCTGGGGCTCTTGGGAGGGGGCTTAACAGATACAAGGGTAAGAGGGTGGAAGGGAGGAACTGGTCCTAATCCAGCACTGGGTCCCCCAGGATGCTGTGTCCCGGCTGGAGGAGGAGATGAAGAAACTCCAGACCATGGTGCAGGAGCTACAGAAGCGTTTAGACAGGCTGGAGGAGACAGTCCAGGCCAAGTAGAGGACCCAGGGCCTTCAGCAATGCCAGCCATTCACAACCTTCTATTCACCCCTCACTCCTCAGGCCACGTGGCAGATAAGAAAAAAATAATAAAATGGCTTTATTTTCTGGTACCTCTCAGACTCTGGTGATAGTCACCTGGATGCTGGGTCTGCTGAACTGACCAGCCCTTGAGCTTCACTCTCAACGGCCCCGATGGGACTGTCCCATGGTGGGGGTACGGAGGTGCCTCCAGATGCCCTACTGCATAGGAATAGGCCCTTGATGTTTGGGAACCAGCCATTCTGATTTACTTGGGAGCTTATTCTCCATTTCCAGCTCCTCAGAGCTGGCAAAGCTATTTAAGGCCCAAGACCAAGGCTTCAAAAATTCCCATTTTCATCTTAAATCTGCCTTTCCTAGTTAACCAAAATGTCCAGTTGTATGCCATTGTACTGACACTGTTGTTTGTGGGGAATTGAACCAGCACTTACATGATAGGCATCTTTTAAACTGTAAGCCAAAAGGACAAAATAACATGGAAACCTTCTGCAATGAAAAAGCTTAGAAGCAAAGCAGCAGCCTGACCCTAGTTCACAGGTAAGGAAACTGAGGCAAAGGGTGAGACCAGCTTGCTGAGGAGAGATCAGACTCATACCCTAAGTCTCCCCCTTCGAGTTTGGGGCATTCCTCTGCGTAGTGCTGCTGCCTCTTGAGCCCTTGCTGAGGGTCCTGCCTGGGCCTAGCCTCTGAGAGGGACCTGGAAGGAATAGATCTGTTAGGCTCTGTCAAGGGGGGCTTGGGAGTAAGTTCCAATGCCCAACTTAGTGGGTAATGCCTTTAACTGGGAGGACACAGGGCTGTTTGGGATGGGTGTCTTGTCCATAGCAAAGCTTGGTACGTACCCTGCAGGGGCCACCAAAGGCCCTATCCCCAGACCCTCTCCTCTTCAGCACGTTATAGAAAATTACCTGGGTAGAGAAGTGTGTGAGGCAAATGGACAAATGTCCTTGTCTGCCTACGTGGGTTTCCTAAGCAAGCTATGTGACCCTGAGAAGTCACTTCTCTCTAGGCCTCAGTTGCCATCTATAAAATGGGGGAGTGATACTTTCACAGCCTGGTGAATGTGGTAGGTGGATCTAATCAGGGGTGTGGCCTGGGCTTCTTAAAGAGAAGATGATCCTGCATAATCAGCCCTTTGGGAGTCCACATGATTAGACTCAGTTCACTAGTTTTCTTCTAACCCAAAGGAACTAAAAAATGTCCAGGAAATGATCCCTGGAACCCAAAAGAGTTAACCAGTCATGACTATGATTCTCAGCTTTACCAGCCCATTCTCTGATGAGAACAAGAAAGGGAGGCAAGGGTTGGTGGTAATTTAGGGACTGAGAAACTGGCCTTGAAAACATAGGGCGACGAGTGGGTGATGTCTGAAACTTGCAATTTCTCACTTCCAAAGAGCCCTGGCCCCAACTGGGTCGCTTGCTGTCTCTCTTGAGTTTCAGCAACTTCTGTGTAAGGTCCTATAAACACTAACAACCTGTGGTTAACACTGACACAGGAGCATCACCTACCCCAGTTTTGTGTCTCAGGTCAGTCTCCTTTTTCTGCTCCAATTGCATCCCTATCACCTCCCAACAGCCCACATTCCTGAAAATTCCATGGTCTTCCCAGGGGTAGCTGTGGCCACATAAGTCCAGAGCTAAGGGACCGCTGGACCTTCTCCAGTGGGCCAGAAAACATCAGATTCCATGTGTGGAGGAGCTCTCACTTGGGCACCACTTCCCCTGAGGCCTATGAAGGGCCAGAGGAACCTACAGGGGAATTCTGTATCATGGCTTTGATATTAGAAGCGTGTTGGGGAGAGGGAGAGGTTTCTTTAACTGTCCAGGGTGCTGAAAACCTGAGCACTTTCTCCTCTTTGCATCTCAAAGGCTGGCAGAAAACAGAAACCCCGAGCTCTCTGGGGATGGGTGAGTGATAGCAGTACTGGCCGTAGGGGTATATGGAGAATTACAGAGAGAAAAACTGTGAGGCAGGCTCTAGAAAGCACACTAACAATAACGTTTTGATTTTAAAAGCAAGGATACACAGATCTAGATGGGAGAGGGAATTGTCCAAGGTGAAACAATAGAGAAGGGCAGGGAGGGGCCAAGTCCACCATCTCACCCTCCCGCACACAACACACCGAAACAGACACTGGTCCTGATGTAATAATTTAATGGCTGTGCAGGTCCTGGTCCCTCATTTCTGCTGCTCACGGGCCCACTGCTCTGGGGTCAGGGTTTTCTGCTCAAAAGCATGGATGCGTGGGAGCTCTTCCTCTAGGCACGCGTTCACCAGCCTAGGATGGGAGATGGGGTTTGGAACCGCAGGTTGAGGTCTGGGTCAAGGCTCCCGAAGGGTAACTTAGAAGACTGTGGGTGTCCCCAGGGTTGTAGTATCCAGGTCGTGAGAACACATCGGGAGAGGATTTAAATCGAAATATTCAAAGCAGGGGGGCCACGAAGGTCACAGACCACGTTGGCTGGGGCAAGGGTGTTAGGTTGCAGAGGAAGGGGGAGTGTCTGGGGTGTGGTCCCGGAGCTGGGATAGCGCTGTGCGGCGTGTTCCCGGGGCTTCACCTGTGTCTCTGAAGCAGCGGCTTCCCCTCGAACTTGGCGGATACCACCAGGACTCGGAAGCTGGACGCGCAACGGTTAGGGGTCGTGTCCTCCACCTCCTACCCGGCAGAATAATATGAATGGTGTCGAGCGCGTCCCCGGTATCCTTTCCCCCCAGTCGGGCGGCTCAACTCACCACGTGCTCCGCCTCCAGATCCCGCTGCAGCTTCTCTCGAATGTATTCGGCGCTGAGTTCCATAGCAGCAGTCCAGCTGGGGCGGCAGCCCAAGCCGGGACTAAACCCCGGCTCAGACCCGGGCCACAAAGCTTTCCGCCCTTACAGAAGCCACTTCCGCTGGGGCCTTCACTTCCGCCCTTACTAAGGCGTCGGTAAATGCTGTACTTTGCCTTCCAGCAAGCCTTGCTTTCCGACACTCAGGGTTTGCGCGCTTGCCACCAGGTAACCAATCAGGGTCTGCGTAAGGACCGACCTTGCCGGAGCCGAGGCTGATAGGCTAGCGCTGCTCGCGCGGCTGTCTGGGCTCTGGGGACCGGTTTCCACAACTCAGTCCGGCCAGGAGAAGGTGCACGAGCCCGCATATATGTGGCTTCCACTGTGCCTCGGGACCGTCCCCGAGTACTTTTTGCGAAACGATCATCTGAACAGCCGTAGCAACCCAGCTCTCCGCGTGGTCGTGGGTCACAGCCGTCAACTCCCAGCGGTAGAACCTTGGACACAAGCCCCATGGCCCCCGCGGGGGACGCAGGAAGGCCAGGGCGTTTCTTCGGTGTCTACCTGCTTTACTGCCTGAACCCTCATCACCTGGGCCGTGTCTACGTGGGGTTTACTGTCAACCCCGTTCGACGGGTCCAGCAGCACAATGGGGGCCGCAAAAAAGGCGGTGCCTGGCGGACGAGCGGACGAGGGCCCTGGTAAGAGGGGGCGGGTCTCTGTGCTAGGAAGGAAATCTTCGCGGAGGAGGCTGGCCCCGCAGGGGAGAAACCTGAAGAGAGGGGCGGGTCAGGCCGGTGACAGTGGGTAGAGCTGGTTTGGGGACTGATAGGGCTGGAACGAGGGAAGTGGATCTGGTGTCGAGGGCGGAGCCCATCACGAGGGAGCAGCGTGACACGGAGGCGGTGCCCCACGAATCTGGGCTGTGGAACTCAGGGGAGTGGGCTGGCTAGGGAGGGGTCTGATGATCTAGGCTGGGGGCCGGCGACAGTACCTAGGGTTGGAATTGATCCTAGAAGGGAGAGGAACTGAACACAGCCAAGTTACGTAGGCCTGGAGGCGGGGCGTGAGGTTGGCAG
The DNA here is from genome assembly GCA_963574655.1 of Perodicticus potto. Taxonomy (NCBI): domain Eukaryota; kingdom Metazoa; phylum Chordata; class Mammalia; order Primates; family Lorisidae; genus Perodicticus; species Perodicticus potto. The sequence continues at coordinate 16,229 of CAUYRH010022389.1, forward strand.
GTGCGAGGAGGGTGCTGGGCCTCGAGGCTAGGCTCGAAGCCGGTGTCAGGACACCGCTCTCACATGGGGCTGGCGGTGAACCACGACAGGGGGTTAGGCACAAAGGAGTTGGGGGCTTACGAGCCCCGCCCTCGTTCTCTCCCAGGGAGATGGTGCTCGTCGTGCACGGCTTCCCATCTGCCGTGGCTGCACTTCGGGTAAGAAAAGAGATCGGGAGGCGGGCGGGTCGCAAGTTTGGGGCTCGCCCCTGGCAGCCTCCTGCCCCTAGCGGGCCTGACGCTCTGTACCTCGCCCACAGTTCGAATGGGCTTGGCAGCACCCGCACGCCTCTCGCCGCCTGGCGCACGTGGGTCGGCGCCTGCACAACGAGAGGTCCTACCTTTTCCACCTGCGCGTGCTATCGCACATGCTGCGTGCGCCGCCCTGGGCGCGTCTCCCCCTAACTCTGCGCTGGTTGCGTCCGGACTTCCGCGAGGATCTCTGCCTGCCACCGCCGCCACACGTGCCGCTGGCCTTCGGGCCTCTGCCGCCTCAAGGCTTTGTCTCAAGACCCTACGCCAGTCCCTGTGCTTACACTGCGCCTAAACGAGAAGCCGGCTGCACACTATGTGCGGGCTCCCTCCAGGTGAGATCAGCTCCATGGAGGGGCCATCTAGGGTTCAAATTTAAAGTTGTTTGTTGAGGGACCACCGACAAGCTTTGACCGCCCTGTCTCTGTCACAGGACCGGGGACTCGAAACCAATAGACTCTCACCAAAGATTATAGGGAAGGGAATTTTATTAGCCGGCGGGGAGCTTAGCAGGCCATGAGCCTTAAAGCACTGAGTTCTCCGAGTCTTTCCCACAAAGGTCTTTTATACTATTCTAGCAAGACATATACAGGGTTATAGGTACAAATAGCACAGGCGCCTGCCATAACGCCCGGTTGCGGCAGTTTGGTCGGGGCTGGGTTTGAACCCGCCACCCTCGGTATATGGGGCCGGCGCCCTACTTACTGAGCCATAGGCACCGTGCAGCGCCCAGCTATTTTTTTTTGTTGCAGTTGTCATTGTTGCTTTATCAGGCCTGGGCTGGGTTCGAACCCACCAGCCTGGGTGTATGTAGCTGGTGCCCTACCCACTGAGCTACTGGCGCCACAAATGGGAAAATTTTAGTTAGCCGACAAAAGAAGTCCTAAAAAGTCAATGATTATATTTATCAAGGAACTAGGGTGATATTATATGTAACCATAGTCAAGGTTATTCCTGTTTAGTGTATCTCTTAAAGTTTTTCTTACCTTTGGAGGCTAAGTTCTGCATTCTCACACCGCCAGGAAGTATAAGATTTATTTCTCCTTCCTTACCCCCATTTCTAAAATGGGGATGATAGTACTTGTGGCAGTTCCTGAATACACCATTTCCTCTTCAGGGCCTTTCCCTTTCCCTGGAACGATTTTCTGTAGACCTTCTGTCTTGATAACACACCACCTTTTAAGTGAGATTTTCCCTGGCTCACCATTTAAAATTGCACCTTTCTTGTACACTTTTCTATCCCCTTTCTTTTTTTTCTTTTTTTGAGACAGAGTCTCACTATGTCACCTTTGGTAGAGTGCCAAGGCGTCTAGTGTCACAACTCACAGCAACCTCAAACTCTTGGGCTTAAGTGATTCTCTTGTCTCAGCCTCCCAAGTAGCTGAGACTACAGGCGCCAACTACAAAGCCTAGCTATTTTTTCGGCAGTTGTCACTGTTGTTTAGCAGGCCCAGGCTGAGTTCGAACCCTCCAGCCTGGGTGTATGTAGCTGGTTCCCTAATCACCAAGCTATGGGTGCAGCCCCTTTCTTTTCTCTTAACGCTTAACTGTTGTCTGACATATTTTATTATCTTATTAATGTCCCCTCACCCCCATACTAAACTCCAGGAGGACTGCTCTCATTCACTGCTATAGATATTTAACAAATTAATAGATGGTCCTGGCTTTTTCGGAGCTCACAGTGAACGTACACAAGTTTGGGACCTGGTGCAATGGCTCACACCTGTAATCCTAACACTCTGGGAAGCTGAGGCAGGTGGATTTCTTGAGCTCAGGAATTGGAGACCAGCCCTCATCTCTACTAAAAATAGAAAAAAGTAGCCGGGCATGGTGGCTGTACCTGTAGTCCTAGCTACTTAGAAGGCTGAGGCAAGAGGATTGCTTGAAACCAGGAGTTTGAGATTAATATGAGCTACCATGATGCCATAGCTCTCTACCAAGGGCAACAGAATGAGATTTGGTCTTAAGAAAAAAATAGTTTAGTACTTGACCATTTAGAGATTTGAGCTGCCTGAGGTTACTTGGCCTGTAAGCAACTACAGATCTGGCTGCAGTAGCCAAGCTGTCACATAATCACTGCTAATGCTTAGAAGAAGCTGAACAGCTTAATTCCTGGGAGCAAGTATTTTGCCCTTCGCTGTGCCTCAGTTGCTTCATCTGTAAGATGCAAAAAGTAATGTGTACCTCCTAGGGTTGTTTTAAGTAATTGCTCTGGAACTGTGTCCCATCCATAGAAATACTTTATGAGGATTAGCTACATCATTCCTCTTACCTGCTTGTCACCTCTGACAGGATGAAGAGGGTCCCTTGTGTTGCCCTCATCCTGGCTGCCCCCTAAAAGCCCATGTGATCTGCCTGGCAGAGGAGTTCCTTCGGAAAGAACCAGGGCAGCTTTTGCCCCTAGAGGGCAAATGCCCTAGGTGAGTTCATTACCCCTATCCCTGCCTGGTCTAGCTCTGGGAAAGGGGTGCCCAGATGTCCAATCCAGGTCCAGGTAGCTGAGTCCTCATCTTGGCACCCTGAGCTTAGCCTGGAGGGGGCTTATGAAGCCTGACTCTTGTATTTTCTCATCCAACCCTTTGGTAGCTGTAAGAATTCAGTGCTTTGGGGAGACCTGATCCGGCTATCCTGGATAGAAACTGAGGAGGAAGAAGAGTTGGAATTGGAAGAGGTGAGAGATGACCTTGCCTCAACACTCCTCCATCCTCTGGGCTGCCTTTGACCAACCCCCCTTGCCTCCACAGGAACACTGGACAGACAGGCTGAAGACTGATCCTCAATGTCCCTAACCCTCCTCTCACTCCGTTTCTGTGCAACCCTACACCCACATGGGTCTGGCCAGGTTTTACTTTAGTTCAATAAAGAGTCTAAGTTAAAAGTACCTTCTGCTGTTTGTTGGGGGTAGGGGGTAGAACAAGTAGGCAGGGGCTTGGGTGAGAGGAAAGAGGGGCCACCACTGGCCCAAGAATGTGACCAGCCCCTCCTCTGCCTGGAGGCTCCACTGCCTCAGCTTTTCCAGCTTGCCTCTGAGGTCACATAGTTCTTTGAAGGCTCGGGAGACTCACACCATTACTTAGACTGTTACCTGCTTCCCAGTAAAAGTTCTGGCTTGACTATGGACTTTAGTCCAAATAGTGAGCACAAAGGCTGAGGAGGAAAGTGGGATGCTGTCCCTCCATGGGGTCCTGTGGCTTCCCAGCCCAGCCTGTTTTGTTTTTTTTTTAAATTATTTTTTATTAAATCATAACTTTGTACATTGATGCATTTATGAGGTTCAGGATACTGCTTCAATATACAATGTGAAATGCTTACATTGAACTAAGTAACGTATCCATCACAATTATACATCATTTCTTAATAGTTTTAGGATTTTGTGATGTGGGCTAATCTTACTGGAGTTCGATGATATCTCAAAATGGTTTTGATTTGCATTTCTCTGATGATTAAGGATGATGAGCATTTTTTCATGTGTTTATAGTCCATGCATCTGTCTTCATCAGAGAAGTTTCTGTTCAAGTCTCTTGCCCACATAGAAATGGAGTTATTTATTCTTTTTTTATTGATTAGTTTGAGTTCTCTGTAGATTGTAGTTATCAGACCTTTGTCAGAGGTATAACCAGCAAAAATCTTCTCCTATTCTGAAGGTTATCTGTTTGTTTTATGATATATTTTTATTATAAAAAATCTCTCTTCTCTCTGTAGTTCAGTTTCCTCCAGATAGTCTCTCCTCACTTCCTGTTTCACTTATCTCTTTCTTATAAGGGTCATTCTTTAAGTTGCTAATAATTTTCCATCATCTGCTCATATTTAAGAGTGCATAATCTTAACGCCTATTGGAAACTTTGAGAATATCAGTGGAGCTTATTTTAGGGTACTCTGGCTGGGTGTTTTGAGGGGACAATCCATGAAGTTAGCAATTTTAAATCTTTCCTTTGACAAAAGATCTTTGTGTCTTTTCCCAATAAGATTCTGCCGATTTCCCTTTGGAGCATGAAGACCCGGGAAAGACTTCTGAGAAAACTAAATATGTATACATTTTGCAGGCCTTTACTGTAATGGAGAGAACTCCGTTTACTCTTTGGTAAATTTGCCCTCAGCTGTGCGTGGTGTTTCCCAGTCCCGGAGATCCATAGCTTATTCTTTCTGGAGAGTAAACTTCTGGGCTTTTGTTGAGATTGGGAGGGGAGTTGCCAGGATGAGGGAACAGTTAGATGTGCAGTCACAGGGCATAGGGGAGGGAATCTTAAACAGCTTTGCATTGTGTTCCTTGTTTTATGCCCTTGTTCCTACCACTGTCTAAGGTTCCCAGTGCCACCATGTTGTGACTCTTCCAGGAAATGCAACGTAAATCAGGTCATTTCTTAGTTTTCCCACAGCCAGTTCAGATTCACCTTCTGCAGGACTATTGCAGTGCTTTTCTGCCTGCAAATGTTCTTACTGTTGTCACCGATTTTCCATGTCCTTATGGCTTTGTGTCTCTTTGAAACATCTCTTTACTATAGATTCAGTGACACTTTAGGATGGAATTCAGTTCAATGTGTGCCACCTATGTGCCACCACATGAAGTCTTCAAGGCATGGATGTGACATGAGCTGAGTTATGTTTCAGAATGACCCTTTCTCCGCTGGGTGGAGAAGGATAGGAGGAGAGCAGGAATGCAGGTTTGACTACGTGGTGCAGTCTCTGCAAAGAGGACAGGGTGGGGTCAGGTGGGAGCAGGAGAGGTAGGGAGAGAGGTTTGGCTCCAATACAAGTTTTAGAACAAAGAAATTGCTGATAAATTAGATGTGAAAAGTGAGGGAGAGGGAGGAAAAAGAGTGTGTGCCATGGGTTTTGCTTGAGCAATGAAAAGCATCATGTTGCTATTTACCAAGATGAAGAAAGCTGGAAGATAAACTTCCTATTTCCTGTGAGAGCAAAATATTCAATCATTTCATGGCTGCTCAGGGTCTTTGTAGACCTGGGTTCCAAAGATTACTGTGCAGTCAAAATCTAATTATGATATGGTTTTATTTTCTGGTTCTTCGGTTTTTATGAAGCCAAAAAGACAATTTTTCATGATGATAGTTTATAGGTGCCTATGCAGCAGAAAGGGAAAAGATTGAATGTGGTGTTGGCACATTGTCGAATGCTACTCTAAGTAAATATTCTTGTTTACTGTTTTCCTCCAGGTAATGTAGCATTTCACAGGAAGGGGAAGGCTTTAGTGTAGGAGGTAATCCAAATGCCTCAGAACCTGTAGGCATTCTTCGTGACTTCAGGAAGCACCTTTATGAGCTTTAAATTTCTAAATATGCTTTTCTCATTCTCAAAGTAGTTTTAATGTAATTGGACTTGACTTTTTAAAAAAATTTCTTTTGTTTGCTTTAGAGGAAAACAACTTGCTGATTTAATCCAACAACTAACTACTATTGTAAACAAATTAATGAAAGTCTCTTTTATTCACTTGATATTCAAACTAGGTAACTTAGTAATAATTCTATAACTTGCAGACTGAGTTATTATACATACAGATTGTGCTATACAAGTAGTTATACACACCAGCACATTGAAAACAACACCAACATGGCCCTTCATCACTCAAATGTGTTTTTCTTTTTTTTTTTATTGCTTTAAATTTATTTATTTTTGACTTTTTTTTTATTGAATCATAGCTGTGTACATTAATTCAACCATGGGGTACAGTGTGCGGGCTTCACATACAATCGGAGATATTTTTATCAACCTGATTGACATCCTCTCTACCCCAACCCTTGAGGATAATGACATGCTCATTATCCTTAATCATCAGAGAAATGCAAATCAAAACTACCTTGAGATAGCATCTAACGCCAGTAAGATTAGCCCACATGATGAAATCCCAAAACCAGAGATGTTGGTGTGGATGTGGGGAAAAGGGAACACTTCTACCTGGAATGCAAACTAATACATCCATTTTGGAAAGACGTTTGGAGAATACTCAGAGATCTAAAAATAGATTTGCCATTTGACCCTATAATTCCTTTACTTGGTATATACCCAGATGACCAAAAATCGCATTATAACAAAGATATCTGTACTAGATTGTTTATTGCAGCCCAATTCATAATTGCTAAGTCATGGAAGAAGCCCAAGAGCCCATCGATCCATGAATGGATTAATACACTGTGGTACATGTATACCATGGAATATTATGCAGCCTTAAAGAAAGATGGGAACTTTTCCTCTTTCATATTTACATGGATGGAACTGGAACATGTTCTCCTTAGCAAAGTATCTCTAGAATGGAAGAAAAAGTATCCAATGTATGCACCCCTAATATGAAGCAAATTTATATCTTTCAAGTGAAGGCTACAACCCATTTATTGCACAAGAAGAAGGGGAAAGGGGAGAGGGAGGGAAGGGGAGGGAGAGGGTTGGGGTAGAGAGGATAAAGGGTGAGATTGCACTTGTGGTACATATTTGAAGGGTCAGGAGAAAACTTCTAAATATGGATCAAATGTGTTTTTCTTAACTATTTGTCTTGTTATAGTGACAATTTTCATGAACACTTCAATTCAAAGTTCAATTCAGCAAGTCACTTTAAGAAATGGTCAAACTTTATCATGTCTTCATATATAGATGTATATATTTATAAAGAAATCATATTTTGAAAGCTCTGTTCTTTTAAGACTTTGGGAAGAAATCCCCCGTTGCAGTCTGGGAAGCTTGTCACCACAATATTCATTTGTAGGTTATTGGAAAGGTGTATTTCTTACTGAGGCAAAGATTTTTTTCCTACAATTAATCCTTAGAGTAGAATTTGTCCCTAGGATCGAGTATAAATATGTAAATGAAAAGCCATTTGCTGAAGGGGAGTGAGAGGGGAAGGAAAGGAAGTACAAGTTATACAAATACTAGGTCACAGCTATTTACTTATGCTATCATAGTAAAAATAAGGTACAGAAGAAAGGAAGGAAAAAGTAAAATGAAGTTTAGTTGATAGCCTAGTTATAAGGACTAGGTGACAATATGTAGAAACCTATCATTGGCATTACTTAGAAATTAATAGTAACATTCATCACCTATAACAATGACATTGGACAGATACTTTGCCCCTTAACACCTCCCCTCATTAAGACTTCACCCCATGGTTTAGGTGGAAATGTAGATTTGCTTTATATGGGTGGTGAATATATGCAAATGAAGCTTAAAATGTAGATAAAACTACACCAAATTCTGATAAATGTTAATTTGTCTTTTATAAAAGAGATACCAAATACTTGCTAGTATTTCTGGATTTCAAAGCCTAGGGGAGCTGGACCTCTCGATGGCTCTCACTTGTCTCTGTCCTGATGCTTTTGGGCAAGGAGGCCAGTGAGCTTCATTTCTTGTTCTACAAGAAGAAACACAATTTCCCAACAGGTCAGCACCCCTGCTAGCCCACAGGCTTGGCCAAGGGGGCAAGGACATAAACAAGAACTTCAACAACTGATCACAGAATCTCCCATGGGATGGAAGTATAAAATTACTCTTCCTGTCTGTGAATGCCCAGAAGGCAGAAATGCAAGGCTAGTTTTTCAATTCAAATTGAGATAATAATATTTTCCCCAGTGTACAGGAATTTAAATCTGGATCTGTGATTTTTTAAAATAAAATCTAACTGTTATTCAGGTTTCATAAACCACTCGGAGAGAATGAAGGACAGGTAGTAAATACTTAAGTGCCTGAGTCACCATTCCAAAACTAAAATCTGAATATAAAAGTATTCAATTTTCAGAAGAACACAGAAACTGTGGAGGAAAGAAATTCTTTCATTTTTTTCTTTTCTGAATTCCTTTCCCTGAGCTTAGGGGCTTGGGGGTTATTATTCCTTATAGCAGTGGTTCTCAACCTTCCTAATTCCGTGAACCTTTAATACAGTCCAAAGGGGTCGCGACCCACGGGTTGAGAACTCCTGCCTTATAGGATCATCTTTTCTAGAGACTGGTCCATACTCTGAAGAAGCATGTGATCTCAATATCCAACTGTTATACCCATTGAAACGGTAATAGTTCTTCACTAAGATCATCTAGGAACTGTCTTAGGCATCAGTCTGGGCTCAGGCAGGAAAGAACAAAATAGATTAGTATATTTGCCCCCCGTGAAGCGTGTGTGTGCGGCAGAGAGTACAGAAAATGACAACTATCATCATTATAATAATATAAACATATAATGTATTAGATAGGAATTATCTGACATATTTGATAAATCAAAGAAGGAAAATAGAATCAGGGAGGGGATATGGGAGGCCAGGGGGCTGCAGCGATAAATGCGGCTGTCAGGGAAGGTCTCGCGAGAAGATGCAATCTGAGTAAGACCTGAAGGAGACAGGAAAGAAGCCACACAGAGGTCTGGGGATGTAGTGGGGACAGACCCCTAGTAAGGAGGGTGCCTGATGAATTGAAGGATCAGCAAAGAGGCAGGTGAGGCTGGAGGCGGAAGGCAGGTTGCCAGAGCAACATGAGGGGGACGATAAAGGCCAAGTTGAAAAGGGCTTGCTCTCTCTTGCATTCTAAGGGCTTTGCTCTCTCTTGCAGTGGGACCTGAAGGCTTGAGTGGCATACAGGGCTAAGAATCAGATGATGACTGGTGAGGGCGAAAGCAGGAGGTCATGAGGAAGCTCCTGCTGCAATCCAGGAGAAGTGCGTGGCATCAGGAAGCACATTGGAGACGGCGAGGAGTGGTCAGGCTCTGATCTCCCTTGAAGAATGAGTTGGGGTTACCTGCCAATAGATTGGATGTGAGAAATGCGCAGACAAGAGGCTCTGTGTGTGACTCCAGAGTTGGGAGCCTGAGATGTGGAAGGGCAGTGCGGCCTTTCCTTGAGGAAGACTGTTGGGGAAGTAGAGTTGAGAGGCAGTGCCAGAGCTCAGCTGGGCTTGTACACCTGGCAGTAACCGTTAGAGACCCAAACAGAGACACCGAGTTGCTGCTGGTATGTGATTCTGGGGTTCGCAGAGAGACCTGGGCTAGGATGGAAATGACAGAGGTGTCAGTTCGTGGATGAGGACACTGGCACTCCTGACCTGGAAGGGTCACTGAGCCTAGTGAGGACAGGGAGGAGAAGAGTTCCGTGGGTGAGGGGTGGGGTGCAGATGGGGGGGCGGGTCTCAGCAAAGGATCCAGAGTAATAGCCAGTGAGGTGAGAAAGTAGGAGAGCGGGTGTCCTAGAAGCCAGACGAGGACTGAGCTTGAAGGTGGAGAGCACAGTCAACTCCAGCAAATGTGTCCGTGTGCCCATGGGAAGGATCCTGTGGAGAAGAGGGACCTCGACATGGCGTGGGGGAGAAAGGAGAGCTGCAGGAGCCATTCCCTCGAGTGTCTGGGAGGAGTCGGACCCTAGTGTCAGTGGGAGATGGGCCCTGACTAGGAGGGGGACAGTCACCGGTAGTAATCGTGGAAATGGCACCGTCTGAACACAGAATGAGGAGAAGCTTCCAGATTTCTGCCTCTCTGTGAAACAGGAACTGGGGTCAATGCTGTGTGTGGGGAAGGGTTGGGGTGTCCTGAGGGTTTGAAGAGAGAAGACACAGTGTGGATAATGGGAGGCTGAGGGGCTGGGAGGCAGAGTAAGATTGCTGGGGACCGCCAGGGGCTCCGAAGGTTCATGTCATGACTTCAAAGGAGACTGATGGACGTGGGAATGTGGTTTGCTCCAGGGCAGGGGTCTGAGTACAGAGCAGGCCGAGTTAGACCTAACAGACTTCACGCTTCTCTCAGAAAGCAGCCTCTATTGTCCACGGTACGTGGAATCAGCACATACCAGAGTTTGCTAGTATGTTCTGAGAGACGCAGCCATTACTGGCTGTGAGCTCGTCCTTTTCTTCCCTTTTCCTTCTTTATCAGCACCACTAAACGTTGACTTTAGTTTCTTCATGTGAATACCTACGACAGAAGCACCGAGTACGAACAGCGTGTGCTGTATCTGCCTGCAGGTACGGGTCAGAGGCTCGCTCACTGGCTCACTGCTCAGCTCTGACCTACCAGCCTTGAGTGCTCCATTCAAATCCAGGGCTCAGTGGCTGGTGAAAGTGCAACTGCTAAGTTCATGAACACCACGCCCTCCTTACTCTCATTTGAGTTTGTCATTCACCTTCTTCAATCGAGTTCACATCTGGTGCCTCCTGTCTCATAGTTTGCGTCCTTCTTTCTCCTGTTCTCCTCAAACCCTGGTCTTTGTCTCCCACCTGTGGTCTCATGCTGCCCTACTAAGCAGTGTCTGAAGAAGTGCCCTAACCTTGGCCTTCCTTTTCAGTTGTGAATTGCCCTTCCCCTCCCAACTCGGTCTACACTCAGCTTGTAGGTAGCCCTACCAGCGCAGCTCAAGCCTTGAGATCAATGGCCATGTGGCTGGCCCTGGTGTTTGTCCTTTTTGACAAGTCTTCCTGTGAAAAAAATCATCATGAGAGCCTACCATGGTGTACATTAAAGAAATATTAACATAAGGTCTTTCACTTCTCTGCTTTTGAATGAGTTTCTTTTTATTTCTTTTATTTTTTTCTGAGACAGCCTCAAGCTGTCATCCTGGGTAGAGTGCTGTAGCATCACAGGTCACAGCAACCTCCAACTCCTGGGCTTTAGTGATTCTCTTGCCTCAGCCTCCCAAGTAGCTGGGACTACAGGCACCCGCCACAACTCCTGGCTATGAATGAAAGTTTCTTGCAAGATACAGCTCACCATTAGCTAAGTGGCAGGAGGCAGTGGAGATGGGATGGGTGTTTGTTCTGGATCATTGTTCCTGAAAGGGTCATGCTTAAATTCTTTTACAGATAATTGTGTGGGTTGCTTATCAAAATAGAAATTCCTGGGTCCTTTAAATTATGGAATCAGAATCTCTGAAGATGGGGTGCTAGGATGTTGTTTATTTGATGAGTGTTCAAAAGGTATATACAGTCTAAAGTTTTAGGACGACTAGTCTAGAGCAATGGCTCCTAAACCTGGTGGTTGCTAAGCTATCCACTGGTGGTGGTTAAAATATGCTTTGATGACTTCATCCCGGACATATGGAATGACACTCTGATGTAGGGCCTGGGACTCTGAATTAAAATTTTGTACTGTCAATAACAATTCGGATGGCAGCATCCCTCATGCCAAGCTGTTTTCCACTCACTTGAAAAGATTCTTTGTGCTGGAAGATTTTCACTTAGCAAGAGACAGCAGCTCCAGGTGCTGACTGCCATTCAGGTCCACCTCTGGGGATCCCTTGTCAAATTGAGGGCCCACCAGCTTTGCCTCTCTTAAGATCGGCCCCCCACCCCTAGCTGCACCACTGGGGAGAGTTAGGCAAGGACACAGATTCTGAGGCATCAGCTCAGACCTATTGAATCATGGTCTATGGGAGCAGAGCTCAGAAATCCCTATCTTGAGAAAAATCAGTGAGAATGAGGCAAGTTTTGGAGTCACAAGTCTATGACCGTGGAGTGACCTTCCAAGATGGCAGGTGTCATAGGAATGCCTTGGGTGTGCTCCAGCAATGAGGAGGTGGATGAAAACACAAATGTGCCTTCAAGTTGCTGGTTACATTGAGCCTGATGCTTTGCTTCTGCCTATCACCCGAGGCCTCTTCATGATCACCTTCCTCACTCTCCCTCCTCACTCACCTCCGCTCTCAGGCCCCACTGCTTGCCCACCTGCCCTCCGACACAGCCCCTTCCAGCACTCTGTTCTCATGGTGTCTGGTTCCTGGTGCAGACCTGCCTGAAATTAGAATTGTTTGTTTTCCAGAATTACATACCCATCCTAAGATTGTAGAAATCTGGCTTTTCTAAGTAGGCATGTATGGCTTCTTACTGGTTTTTAACACACCAAATTTAACAAACACGACAAAACTCCTCCAGAATTCCTTAACTGGGACAAAGACTAAAGTAGGACCTGAAGCTGAGTTAAAAAACCATTTTTACAGAATTACAGTGTTATTATTCTTGAGTGCAGGCAATGACCTGGGTCAGAGACTGGGGCGAGGCTATTTGTAAGGAACACCTGTAAACACCCACCTGCCCTTAGTCCAGGTGGTGTTTGATCAGGAAATATAGAAGAGAGGAGCTCGAAAACAGTTCATTGGTTTTAACTTTTCTTTGGACTAATCTCTTCCTTTGCATTATCTCCAAATCATTTCTTTTCATTGATGATAGCAAAGCAAACTTCAGTCCAATGTCTCTGGAATCATCCCATATTTTGAATCTAAAAAGTCTAAATAAGTTGGAGATTTTAATACTCCTTTAGCAGTGTTGGATAGACCCTCCGATAAGAAGATAATATCTCACATTAGTGATATTGGTCTGGGTAGTATTCCTAATGAATATTGATGCAAAAATCTTCAACAAGATCCTAGAAAACAGAATCCAGCAACACATCAAACAAATTATATACCACAACCAAGTGGGCTTTATTCCAGGGTCTTAAGGCTGGTTCAATATACGTAAATCAGTTCTCTTCCCCATTATGAACTCTGTCCAAATCCCTTAAGCTGAATTCAGGTAACTTCCTTCCACAGGTCTGGGTAAGAAAGACAGTGACTTGGGCACCCATACCCAATAGAACTGTAAAATATTGGGTCCCTACCCTTGAAATTCCCCAGCAAACTTGAATGGGTGTTTTAGCCTTCTATCTCCTTTAGGGACAGGGAGACTGTGGTCCCATCTCTAATCATGATTATCCTCAAAGTAGTTTAGGGTAGGATAAGGGAAAACAGAGATGTCATGAGTATAAAGAAAGAAACTCCATACCATTAAACTAGATTTCACATTTACTCTTGGTTTTGAGTTATGTAATAGAAATTAATTGTTCAACCAAGTGAACTTCCAATGTTGTCAGTCTGCCTAGCAATCTGTAGGGCAGCAAGTTCTTTATAACTGACATCACCTGTTTCATCTTAAAGAACTCCTTGACTTAGCAGCCATATCACAATATAAGACTATACTGCAAGAGGGGTTTTCCATAAATATTCCATCCTTCCTTTATAAGTATTACATAGTTTGCACCCTCATTTCCCATGCAACTTAGCCAAAGTTCTAATGATTCACTTGATTTCAGTCCATAGCAGGCACGAATTTCTATTCTGTCACCCTCAGTATAGGTATGCATCTCTGTATCTATTGTCAGAAAGCAGAATCTTCTGCCCCATCCAGTACTACTTGTTAAAATGGGACAGACTGAGGTGAAACATCAGAGTAACAAGAAAGTCACCCCACCCCACTTCATTATTGCTAATAAAGAATTAGCAATAATCAAGGCACTGTTCAGGCATCTGTTTGTGAACCTATTTCTTCACACTTGGCTTGCAACTACCTCCACAATGTGCTCCCTCCTTTTAATAACAGGCAATACAGTAGAGGAATATGTATTGCCCGATTGATCAGATACCTTTGTCAACATGCTCACTACCACTTCCTATGGGATTCCTTTAAATCCAATTGATCAGACACAAGGTACTCATCCTTCATCTTTCAGAAAGCCATGTTTGACAGCATCCCATCTTTGTCACTGAAACTATCAAGAAATGTGAAGGGTCTGACATTTTGTCTTACTTATAAGTTAGCAAGCCACACTTTCATGGATGCTGATAAAAGACATGAGTCTTCTAAGCCAGAGACAAAGGACAGTTTATTATTCAAAACAATCACATTAGCCAGATCATAAGCATTTTTGGATCAGTTCCCCAAGCCCCAGTTCCCACAAGACAATGAAAAGAAGGCACAATAACAATTGCACATGCATACATTGCATTACAGGAAGAGAAACCTGGGCCCCACTCACAAGATGTGTAAAAATGTAAGAGAACTATGGAGAACTATCTGCCAAAAATGGGGAAGATTTAAGGAATCATGTTTACTAAATATTAATTATTATCACTGGTAACTTAGGGATGGGAGGATTATAGGCTCTTTCTTTCTTGCATTTTTTGGGGTATGTCTTGAATTTTTATAATTGTGCATCAATTTCAACTCTGTACTTTAAAAAAATGCATTCTGAAAATTCAGATCAGGATGATTATGCAGGCTTGTACAAAGTCCCTAAAATGAACAAAGAGAGATAAAAACAGGGAAATCTGTATGTACACTAACAAACTAGTAAGATTATTAGTTAGTGTTAGGGCAGGAAGGAATCAGAATTCCTGAAGAACAAATAAGAGATACTGAGGGCAATAGTGAGCAGCTGTTTCAACTCTAGCCAGAGCCCATTAATAGTAATGGAGGGTGGGGCTACCCAACAGGAGAGTTAGATGTGAAGAAATATCCACTGCCAAACCCTCAGCACCAAACCAGAAGACAGTAGGACATTAAAACACCACTGCATTCTAGCCCAGACAACAGAAGAAGACCCTGTCTAAAAACAAAATAAAACAAACAAACAAACAAAACACTCAAAACCTCTCCACCCTTTCCCCTTCTCGGCCAGTGCCTGCCAATTGTTGGACCTAACTAGAAGTTAGTCAACAAGAGTCTAGTAGGCAGCTCATAGAAGTAATTTGTTGGGACAAACATCAAGGCAAAGGAAGGCAGATAACAGAAAAGGTGGGAAACTGGAAAATAATAAGAATAGGTACTATCCATAATCCAAAAATGTTGAACAATTTTTGTAACATACAGTCAACATGAAAACAGACTGAAGGGCAGGCAATCAACTTGCTATTAACTATATTCAAGTAAAAGCCTGACTTGGAAGAAAGTACACAGGTCCCTCTACTCCATAGTATAAATACACAAATTTCCTCAAGTTCATAGTACCTACAGTTACTGTAGCAGACCTAGCTAAGATAAGGAATGCTGCCCCACTTAATATGGAAACACTCTAAAAATTCAATTGTTGGGCATGGTGGCTCACGACTATAATCCTAGTATTCTGGGAGGCCAAGGCAGGTGGACTGCTTGAGCTCAGGAATTCGAGACCAGCCCAAGAAAGAGGGAGATCCTGTCTCTAAAACCTATCCTGGTGTTGTGGCAGGCACCTGTAGTCCCAGCTACTTGGGAGGCTAAGGCAAGAGGATCATTGAGCCCAAGAGTTTGAGGTTGCTGTGAGCTATGAGGCCACAGTACTGTATGAAGTGTAACAAAGAAACTGTCTCAAAGAAAAAAATTCAATTAAGTTTTCTGGCAAGTAATTCCTTGTATTTTTAAATAATTTAATTTATCTAATTTTGAAAATATAATTTATTTTAATTTAAAAATATAATGTAATTAATTATATTTTTTTCCTGTTCCATATAGGCAAATGAAAGCCCAATACAACAATATCAAATTATCGGAAATACAAAATGATGCTTTTTTCTTGGGTACCAAGATTTAAATGAACAATCTCTGATAAAATCCATCTCAGATACCAATAGACAAACTTTCTAGAGAAAAGTATGAGCAAAGAGAAAAATGATTAGAAATTTTAAGATGAAGTATATCAGAAGGAGGCCTATTTTGATTAATCTGAAAAGTTCTCCTTACTACCAAAATCATGGAAACTATTTTTCATCTCTATATTTTAGACTCAATTCGTTTCAAGAATTCATTACAACTATGAAAATAAAACATCAACATTAGAAAAATTTATTTCCAGGTGAAAAAAATTATTGAATTAAAAAATGCAGTGGTGTGACATCAGCATCATGGTAGAATAGAAGGCTCCTAACTATCCATCTTTCCACAGACTCCGAGTAAACACCTATATGCAGATCAATTTTCTCTAAGAGGAAATCAGAATCCAGTTGAAAGACTCCTACACACTGGACAACTGAGAAAACATCCACATCAAAACAGGTAGTAAAAGCAGAAATACACTTGTGCACTCACCCTATTCTGAGTACAGTGCCTTACTTGGGAAGAAAACCCCAATTCCCAGCTTATTTCTAAGGGATGAGGGGCTTGTACTACACAGCCAGTGCGTAATGTGTAGTTTCTGCCAGAGGCCTTGGCTTTTAAATTTCCATGCTTGATGAATGGCAGAGACACGTTATTGTAGGATTTCCCTCAAGCACAAAAAACTGAAGGGGATTTTTGACCATATGAACACTCCCAGCTGTGGTAGCCCTCACAATCAGCTCAGCTTCTACCATCCCCCTAGAAAGGGTTTGGTCACATACTTTCCTGAAGCTCCCTGTGGTTCTGGCCTCTAACAAGATAGTATTGGGGAGAATATAAAGAAGGTAAAGAGTAGACCTCCTGGAGCCTAAGCGGGATTCACAGCACTTCCAACATCTTTTTGCCCAGCTTGCATTCTCCATAACTCCAATATTGTATCTCTCCATGGAGAGGCTGGAAGCCTCTGCCAATAAGAACGGGAAGGATGGCACCCCCTCTCCCTTCTTCCATAGGTTGCTCCAACAACAAATCCAGATCTTAAGACTCTCCCTGGAAGTAGTTTTACACACACCAAGTTCTCTAACTTTTAGAGGCTTCACCCAAAGGACTGATTCCTAAGTCACTTAGGTCTAGGAGTTGACAAAGCTCTATATACCAGAGTCTCCTAGATCACAGAGAACAAAAAGGTAACTTTAAAACTTGCAAATGCTATACAGCTATCACCCCAGATTTGATTAGATTAATCGAAAATATAGGCACCTGTTTTGAGCCCTCTGCATGATATAGGGAATATGAGTGGGAGATAAATTCTGGCTCTCAGCTTCTCTGCAAAGAAAGAAAGAACAGGACACAAATCTTATACTGTAAGCTCTCTAGCTGCATCCCAAAGGACTGGACTCTCTCCCACTGTTTAATAGGCAATAACATAACACTCTCTAATTTTAGGGGGTCATTAAGAACAAAGTCAGCAGGTTGGACAAGCACAAAACATTTGAAGGCGCCTAGAATCTCTGGCCAGGCTAGCTAGGGAGGAACATCTACACAAGACAATTTTATCAAAACTTGGAGAAGTGATTATCTAATGCACAGAAATCAACACAGTCAAAGAAAATGAAGAAACAGTAAAATATATTCCAAATAAAAGAACAATATAAGTCTCCAGAAACCAGTCATAGTGAAATGGTGATATGTGATTTACCTAACAGAATTCAAACGGACAGTCATAAGGATGTTCACCAATTAAGTAGAACAATGCATGAAAATACTAGGAACTTCAATAAAGATAAAGAAAACAGTAAAAATACACTTGTTCTCACTAACCATGGAAGATTAGCTCTGGAGGACATCCTGCGGATACCAAAATCTGTGGATGCTCAAGTCCTTTATATATAATGGCATAGTATTTGCATAAAACTTTTGTACATGCTCCCATATACCTTATATCATTTCTAGATTACTTATAATACCTAGTGAAATGTAAATGCCTTGTAAATACTTGCTGTATGATATTTTGGGGGAAAAATGGCAAAAAAAAAGTCTATACATGTATAGTACAGACACCTTGTACTATCCTTTTCCTCCCAAAGTATTTTTGATTTGTGGTTGCTTAAATCTACAAATGAAAAACTCATGAATATGGAAGGCAAACTGTACTCAATGATTTAAATACCATAACTGAACTCAGAAATTCAATAGAGTGGTTCAACAGCAGGCTAGATCAAGCAGAAGAAAAAATAAGTAATCTTGAAAACATATCACTGGAAATCATTCAATTTGAAGAATAACAATTTTAAAAAATGAAAAAGAATGAAGGCACCTGAGAGACTTACAGGACACCATCAAGTAGGATAATTTATATATTATCAGAGTACCAGAAGGAAGAGAGAAGAACAGAAAACATTCAAAGAAACAATGGCAGAAAACTCCCCAAGCTAGAGAAAGAGATCCAGATCTAAGAAGGTCCATAGGAATTTCACAAATGAATCCAAAGAGACCCAGACATATTATAATACAAATGACAATAGTTAAAGACAAAGAGAGAATATTGAAAGTGGCAAGGGAAAAGCATCACATTGTATCCTATAAATATGCATAATTATTTATTAATTAAACATTTTTGATATAAAAATAAAATAATTGTTTAATGAAAAATATAATTTAAAAGGCAATGGATAAAATAATTGCAAGGTGTATTCCACATGTGTGGTTTTGGTTAATTCAAAGTACAGAGTTAGCAAAGACAATGTTCTTGGGAGATTATGGCAGATTTCCCACTAGTACCATCAATCATTATTCAGAGACTTAAATTTCATGAATGAAATTCACAGCTTAATGGGGACAGTTAAATTCAAATGGATGAATGAAGATATGAAGTTAGTGATATTACATATATCATTCTCTGCTTTCCTTAACCCTAATCTTCTGTAGGCCCTAAAGGCTTTAAACTCAAAGACACAAACATCCCTCTGCAGTACCTTTTGTGGACTATGGAATTAATCTTGCTGCCTTATGCTTGCTGCCTTTGGCATGTCAGAGTTAGGTGAGTCATCTATCTTAAGAATATTAAAATGGGGCGGCGCCTGTGGCTCAGTGAGTAGGGCGCCAACCCCACATACCAAGCATGGTGGGTTCAAACCCGGCCCCAGCAGAACTGCATCAAAAAATAGCTGGGTGTTGTGGCGGGCGCCTGTAGCCCCAGTTACTCAGGAAGCTGAGGCAGGAGAATCGCCTAAGCCCATGAGTTGGAGGTTGTGGGGAGCTGTGTGACGCCACGGCACTCTACCGAGGGCGATAAAGTGAGACTCTGTCTCTACAAAAAAATAAAATAAAAAAAAAAGAATATTAAAATGATTTGCATTTCCTATGACCAAGTGATTGATTTTGTTTAGTTACATACAGTGAAGTCTAGGAGTCATAATATATTCATGCCTCAAAGCCCCACAATATTTTTAACTAATAATATAACAAATATTAATTGAGTGCATACCATTAACTCATCACAATTCAAGATCATAAGACAAAGTGGTAAGACTAAGTTTCTACCATCTGGAATTTGTGGTCAATTAGGAGTGACAGACCATAAACAAGTAAACAAAATGTAATATGATATCAGGTAAATAGACATGTAATATGATACATGAAGAAAGAATACTAGGGATGGGACAGAATGGATGGGTGGGTAATTATTTTCAAAGAGTAAAAAGAGAAGGTCCCTTTAAGGAGATAATATCTGGGCAGAGGTCTAAATAGTGTGAATGAATGAACCATGAGAAGATCTGGGGGAACATCATTCCCATCAAAGAAAAGAATATTGGAAAGATCCTGAGGCTAGAGCAAGTTTGTGCAAGAAATATCAAGACAATTAATGTGGCTGAATCACAGTGAACAAAGGAAATAATGGTTAAGACACAAGGACAGAGAGATTCACAGAATACAGATTAAATGAGGCTTTGTAGATGATAGGGAGGAGTTTGGATTTTATTCTAAGCATGGAAAGATGCCATTGAAGAGCATGGATCAGAGGAGTGACATAATTTAATTAGTTTACAAGATCAATCTGGCTGCTATGAGGAGAACACACTAGACAGAGACAATGTCAGAATCAGAAAAACATAACTATTATAGCAGAAGGCAGAGAGTAGGTTGGTCTAAAGTGATCGCAGTGAAGGTCATGAATTTTAGATGTATTTTGAATATGAAACCGACAAGACTGGATAGTAGACTGAGCATCAAGGAGATGAAGAAACCAAGAAACCAAGGTTGACTCCTAGAGTTTTTGGTCTGAACAATTTAGAAGTGCCATTTATAAGAATATAAGCTCCACAAAAGCATTTATTTTTGTCTTCTTTGTTTAACAACATACTCTATACAGCTAGAAATAATGTCTGGAATGTCTACATGCTGAAGAGATTAAACAAATAAGATACATCAAGAGGGGAGTGGATAGTTGATGAAGGTAGAATTAAGAGTTCATTTTAGGTCATATTAAGTTTGACATTTCTATAAAATACCTAGTGGGAACAAGTTTTGTTGTTGTTGTTGCAGTTTGGTCAAGGCCAGGTTTGAACCCGCTACCCTCAGTATATAGGGCCAGTGCCCTACTCACTGAGCCACAGGAGCTGCCCAGGGGAACAAGTTTTTACATATAGTGTAATCCTGGAGTTCAAGGAAGAACTCAGAAATTTTAGAATCATTCATTGATAAATGATTATTTAAAGCTACAGGGCTGAATGAATCACCTAGAAAGTTTAGGAAACGATAAGAATACAAGGACTGGCCTGGGACACTCCTATTTAGAACTTGAAAGAGGAGACTTCCCTAGCAAAGAACAGGCAGAGGGGAAAGGAAGAAAACCAGGAGAATGTGGTATTACAAAAGGACAGAAAAAAAAAATCAGTTTCAAAGAAAAGGTACAACTATTTGTGTCAAATGCTGCTAAGCAGTCAAGAAGATAAGGTCTAAGAATTGATAATCATTTGGTAATATGGAAGTCATTGGGGACCTTGAAAAGAGTGGGTTCATTAAAACGTGGTTTTAGGTTTAAAATGACAAAGGTGTGGCTGTGAGATCTGTTGCTAAGACCGCTAAAAGATTTAAAGTGGTATCTCACAGACCCTCTCAGCTAGATAAAAAATAGTCTAAGAATCATAGGTGGCATCTAGGCACTTCCTATTAGAAAGGAAAACTTGTAAAATTATCAGCCCAAGAAAATAGGGCCTGTCTTCAAGATATTTAGAAGTGTAACATTTGGGTAATTAAGATCTTAATTTGATACACAAGAGCCCACAAAATCTTCGAAAGAATCATAGCATCTTGGACTAGAAGAAACAGGAATAGTTTAAAATGAAAAGACAGATCTGAACCCTCAATTTTCTACAGACAAGATGTAGGCTGTAAAGCTACTCAACTACAAACATAAGCTCTTTCTTATGGAAAAAGAAGGATTAATCAGAGGGTAAAGCGAAGACCTATGGGCAAAGCCAAGAACTTCAGAATTACTATGGTCCACTGACCCTTATATGCCTCACGTTTTCCCTCCCTCCACCTTTAATGTGTCTATTTCAGTTTTCCTGCTCCTGACTCACTACTATATGTAGGGGACAGATAACCAGTCTCTTCAATTTGTAGGTTTTAAGATAGAGGAAAGCCATAGTCACAGCCTCACCCACATAGACCTGATTTAGATAATGAAATTCTATGCTTCAAGTCTAAGCCTGATGCAGTAAGAGCATAAGACTGAGGATCCTGAGAGGAAAGTTATCTTTTACATATGGAAGGAACATGAATTACTTGGGACTAGAGATAGTTAATTTCTAAATATGGCCCTCAATGAACAACACCTCCAAAGATTCATACCATTCTGTAGTCCCCTCCCATACTGATTCAGGACTGAGTAACTAACCGATGCAGCAGAAGTGACCCAGTACCAGTCGCAATCCTAAGTCTTATGTGTAAGAGGATCTGAACCCTGTTTTTGTATCTGGAAGCGCCAGGTTGCCTCATAAAAACTTCAGCTGCCCTGTTAGGAAGACCACATAGAGAGACCATACAAAGAGGTCATTTGGAGAGGAACAGGGATAATTCCTAAGATTACATGGAAAGACATATTTTACACACACAAGGGAGGGGGGAGGGGGAGAGACAGAGGTAACAGATGAGAGAGAGATATGGTCATCAAACCAGATGTTCTTGCACCCCCTTCAAGCTAAGACTTAACAGCTATTCTCATCCAGGTGTCAGACATATAAATGAGCCATTGTGAGTGTTCCAGCCCAATCAAGCTCTTGTGTAAGTCCACCCAACATCAAATGGAACGGAAGAACTGGCCAGCTAAATACACTCAACCCCAAAGAACCTTGAAAGAAATTTAAGTGGTGGTTTTAAGCCACTGTATTGGAGTAGTTCACTATGCAGCAATAATTAATCATTTATCAATTAAAATGAAATATTTTTGAAGTTTTCAATTAAAATGAAATAGATTTCCAAGTGAATTTAATAAGGAAATTAAAAGGTAAACTGAAAATGACATGCCTACTCAGTGATGAATATCTTGAAAAGAGCTCATTATAAAACCTAAACAAACTCCAAGTCTTCAAAAGAAAAAAATAGACAAAGAATATGATCTGTCTGCTCATAGCAGGGAAAATAAAACTGACTAGTGAGCTTGAGAAAGTTTTTTATTTTTGAGACCAGAGTCTCATTATGTCACCCTCAGTAGAGTGCTTTGGTGTCACAGCTCACAGCAATCTCAAACTCTTGGGCTTAAGCGATTCTCTTAAGCTGGGACTACAAGAGCCCACCACCCTGGCTATTTTTGTTGTTGTTGTTGTTGTAGTTGTTATATTTTTGTCAGGCCAGGGCCAGGATTGAATTCGCCAGTCCTGGTGTACATGCCTGGCACCCTAGCCGCTGAGCTACAGGCACTGAGCATGAGAAAATTAAATCATCATTTAAAAGACCAACAGTACTCAATACTGTTGGTGAAAACATAAAGCATTATAATCCTTCCGGAGAGCAATTTGTCAATATGACATTCCTCTAAAGATCTTTGGAAATAATCACTGATCCAAATAAATAGGTAAGTAAGAAAATGTTAATTTCAAACTTATTGTCTAATATAAAAACGATTTTAAAAATTATAGAACATTCATATTTGAGGGTGTTTCTTATAAATTTGTAAGAAAATTCATGTAGCAAGCTTATAAAGATGTTAAGGCAATAAGGCATAATATAAAATTATGTATATGTAGTTCTAAATTTTAAAAAGACATAAAAGGTATATATGTATAACAAAGAATGAAAGAAAATAAAAAATGTTAAATGTGGTGATGGGATATATTACATGTAATAACTACTTTTATTTTCTTTTTTATGCTTCTTTCCATTTTCTAAATTTTCTATGACTATGTATTACTTTCATAATCAGTAAAAATAAGAATGTTGTTCTTTTTAAGTTCCATTGGCTACACTACTGACTTAGGTAATTGACAATTCCAAGCTAAAATTATATCTTTTGAAATGTGGAAGGGAATTTACAAATGACCACGTCTTATCTACCATTCAAAAGTTAAGAAAATAGTTCTAGAGATTTAGATGCCAAAGTCAAAGTATTTAAGAGCAGAGCTTTTAAGAACTCAAATTCTTTACCTTCTGATCTGTACATTTTTTTTTTTTTTTTTTGAGACAGAGCCTCAAGCTGTCACCCTGGATAGAGTGCCGTGGCATCACAGCTCACAGCAACCTCCAATTCCTGGGCTCAAGTGAGTCTCTTGCCTCTGCCTCCCAAGTAGCTGGGACTACAAGCACCCGCTACAATGCCCGGCCATTTTTTTGTTGCAGCCAT